>JAQFZX010001630.1:0-26911 GCA_034682405.1 Hydroisotoma schaefferi | reverse complement strand
GCTCAGTAATCTAACTATTTGCTTGTTTTTTACTCACAGAATACAATGCAGTTTCAAATAGACTCTCTAGAATTAGAGTGGGATAAGCTTTTTCAGATTATGGAAGACATGAAATCAAAATTTAATCGGTTGATTGAAGATTACTCCATTTCCCAATGTACTTTGGAAGAGATCTTTCTCTCCTTCGCAAGAAAGCAGTATGACAATGAACTTGAAGTTGACATATGTCGAAAAATGTGCAACCAGTTCTGCTACTAAGTCCTGGACTAGATAGACCTGATAAGTGACCTGATATTGAGATAAATATTACTGTATTACATATTTTATATCATTATCACATCTGTCAATATATTCGTCGGTATTTATTTCATGTTTAGTAAGCATGTCTGCACACCACGAACAAATTTATATTTCAATGCCTGGCATACCTTAGATCTAATCTAGAACCGCTAAAGCGGTTCACTTTCACGATTACTGCTTCAGCACCGAATTATATAAAATGACATGCATACGTAAACCTTAAATTTAATCGATTGTGACACTTCCATATAACGTTAGTCTAGTTCTGTTTTGGATATGATCGGTTTGATAACGAACACCCTAAATTCTACATCAAGAGTTTTTTCTTATAAAAGTTTCTATGTAGAATTTTACTTCAGATTGTCTTAATACTTGACTTAAAGTCTAAATTCAGTTTAAGTAATATTTAAATCGTACATTTATGTCCTAAGGTAAGAAATCGACAAGCGCTGTATTATGATACTTTAACTATACGGTATTACCGTACTGAACAGAACACTACCTGCTTTCAGTATTAAAAATGAGTCATTTCAAATTACAATAAAACTAATAAGCTAATCGTCACAATTAAATATATCAATGAAATCAGAGATGAAAGACAAATAGCAAATAGCAAAGACAGATTGTCAGATAACTGCTTGACATTTCCTTTCTAAGAATTATAAATAATTTTATCCCTGGTGTGTGTACTTTTTATGATATTTGGGTTTCAAATCACGATTATTTATAAAAATGGGCTTAATTTGCAGGTTCCAAAGTACAAATTTGACATGATGTAAAGCTCTTGCATATAATAAATACTAATCTAAACATTTAATATCCTGTAAATCTATAAATTATACCATATAATGTTGCAGCTTTTGATCATGACCTTTTCCGTGACCCCCGAGAGTCACAACAGTCTTATTATTGTTACTTGAAGTTGAAGCACTACTACTACTTGTCGTATGTGGAGAAAAATTAATTTTTTTCCGGGAAATGAAGGAATGAATTTCCCAAAACGTAGGTCGGTCATCATCCGCCCTTCTCCAAGTATCACACATCAATTGATAAATATCCCTTGGACAATTATGTGGTTTTGCGAGGGTCTCAAAAGGGTCCATGTCATCTAGAACGGAGAGTCTCCGCAGATTATGGAGAACCTCTTGGTTGCTCATTGTAGGGTATGGAGAATGTCGACAATATGACAGAATTTCCCACAGCGTTACTCCAAATGACCAGACATCACTTTTTGTTGAATATTTTCCCTGGAATTGATACAATAAATGTTATAAGGTTAATCTGCCTTAATACCGTAAAACTTTATTTAATAGCACACTGGCTGTGGATAGGATGAGAGGACAGTTGAACTTTTAACGGTATTGAAGAAATATTGGGTCTAGTTTTTTTTAACTCACGAGAAATATTGACTCCCAAGCCATCCACCGAACAGGGAGGGGCATTTTCCCATCCAGTCGGTAATAGTCTGAAGCATAGAGATCCGTATCTGTGGCGAAGTGTGATATTTTAACAACAAGACCTCGACCCACAACGCAATTCCTAGAGGGGAAAAATCAAAACCATTTAAATCATAACTGCAAGAGCGTTTTAATGCTTAGTCATTGGAATTGAATGATGATGATACGGATACTGGATGGTAATGATCGTAAATAGGTTTGAGAATAAAGTACGAGGGTGTATCATACCTGGTAGCGAGGTCTCGATGGACGATATTCCGACTTTCCAAAAACCGCATCCCACTTGCTATCTGACTAGCAATAAAAAGCAAACTGCCAAACCTATTAGGGAAAAAGGGAGAGAGAAAAAACCACTCCGTCAGTAAGAAATAAATTTTACTTTCAAAATAATAAGCCAATCTATATTCAAAATACGTTGGGATTCAATACACCTAAAAGAAAGTCTTGAAGTTGCGTTGTACAAACCCCTCTTGTAACGTCAACTTCTATTTCTACATCTACGTCTACTATCTCTGGAAGTTATATCTGTACAACTTACAACTTCAACGGATTCCAATATATATTGACTCGAAAATTTAGTATTTATTTATAGAGTTCTCTTTTATGTCTACAACATACCCAATCTTTTTATTGGAATTGGGTAAAAGTGTATCATTCTGACGAAGGAATTGACAAAGATCCCCCAACTCCAAGAACTCCAAAACTACGCTAAATGGTTCCTCTTCTACACAAATTCCCAGAACTTGGGCCACATTAGGATCATTTAGAGACGCAAGTAAACGAACTTCTTCCAAGAAATCAGATCTGTAATGTAAAATACAGCTATTTTTACTACCATCATTCAATGAGCATCTCTTTTCTAAAAGTATCTATTAAGGAGTACATTTTTCTCCCTTCTCGTTCAGTCAGAGTCAGATACAAAAATAACACTTACTTATCCTTCTCAGTTGCATTTCTCAGCAAATGCTTCACAGCTACCAGACTTTTATCACCCATTCCATTCGTATTCAGCTCACCGACGAAAACCTTGGGTTTAAAACAATCCATACATAAATGGATTAATTTCCAAATAGTAAACCAAAAATATTTTGCATTTATTCCTTCTTTTTTTCAAAAACAAATACCGTTCCAAAAGCACCATCTCCCAACTTCCTTAACATTCTAAGCTCCCGTTTAGAAATCTCGGGGACCCCAACTTCACGAAATTTCACCTGCATAAGCCTCAGTCTGTTCACGGCTGCAGGGGAGTTCGGAATCGATTTCATGGGACTTAGTTGGTTCGGCAGGAGCTTCCCTAGCTCGTTTGGAACAGCGTATTCATATTCGTTGCTGCAAGAATCTGAAAAAAATATTGAAAGCTTATTGCTAAAAAGTGCGAATATGTTAGAGCAGTTTGACATTTGCAATATCGACGGCACACATTTCAATGCCAATTCAAAATTACATTAAACACATTAAGACAAGAAATATTTCGGTAGAAAAACCTCCTCAAAACATGAGCAGAAACCGGCATACCAACAGAAAGTAAGCTTTAGATAAATAAACAGAAGGAAAGATGCATAGGAAACCGAAAAAAACTGGAGACCGAAATCCTATTTATTCCATCTCCTTCAAGTAGCTTTTTTTAAATTGTAAAAATAAAAATAAAATCCACAACGGATCCATCCATCCTTGAGAAACGTTCCTTTTTCTTAATATTGAAAGTATCATTCAGTTTAATCTCTTGCCTAAGGTCTTTCTCGGGAATAGGCAAAGTAGAATGATTCATGATACAGCCTCAAATACACGCCGCGTTCTCCGAGTGAAATTGCTTTAACGATTGTCCATAGCAAAAGTTAAACCAGGAGCTACACGTTCGGAACTTAGTACTTGTACTATACATAAACCACCTAAGGTAGAGCTTTTAGTGATTGAAGCACTTACTTTATTGGTAGATGGGCGGTTTATAAAGGGTCTGTAGATTGCATTTTTATAGAAAAGAAACGCATGCCTCTCAACGCTTCTCAAGATCGTTTAAAGAGGAGATTAGGGTTTCCTCAAAAGGGAAATCTTATCTCAATGTTTGCAGTTAAAATAAGCCACGAAAGCTAAGGATATCTAAACTAAACAGAGTAAGAAGAACAAGTATCAGCAGCAGGTGGATCCAGGAGGACATAGCAAAATACATATCTTTGAAAAGCAAAAGTGAACTTTCAAATAAATATATAAAACTACAACTGATATCGAAAGATGATTCCTCCAAGTTACTTATCATAATAAACAAACTCAACCCTTTTCAATTTTAAAGAAAGTTAAAGAAAAATACTTCCCTAAACCTAGAAAGGTCTTCAAAAAGCTGTAGTACAAAAGGGTACGGCAATAACAGTATAATGTCGATTTACAAAGGTATCTACGTATGGTTTTGTTGATTTATACTTTTTGAAGCTTTTCCTTCAAATAATTCTTCTTTTAAGATTTAAATTAAATTTGATAAAACCTTCCCTAATTCAAGGCTTCGGATTTTTAATAAAAACGAGTTAAACGGTGCATATAAATTCATATGCGTTGGATTAATGATCCCAATAACTTTTATTGCAGTTAAATTACCAGCATAAATCTCCTAGCATGGCCAACCATAATAAATTCAAAACAAAAGTCATGTAAATCTAAGCAAAAAGGTTGTATTCTTATTTCTTATTTCAGATACAATAAAACAAGAAATTCAATCACGATATTTTGATACCGATCGCAATTTAATATAGATAGACGTAGACCATAAGTCCATATTATTTGCCTAACTTATTGTTATGTAGGATAGAAGTATCAATAAAATTGGCTCAATATTAAAATTTTCCTTTATTCTCCATTCCTGCTTTCTACACAATAGAAATCAAACTTTTCACGACATGAATCCCACAAACTTGACATGAATTATTACTCAAGAACCTCATTCATCTCGATCTCAATCTTGATCCTATCTTAAAATTTCAACTCAACCTCATTGTAAAGTACTTAAAATCCAATTCATGACAAAACTTCATCCAAATTACTTTCACAGAACGAAAGAAAATACATTAAATGAAATACCCATTTACTTTTTACAAAAAAAATTCTTTTGTAAAAGTTTAGATATCATTTAGTTCATTGTGAGTGTATTTAAGTTCTCTTCATAACTTCTCTTCATAGAATAAAAGTTAGACCTTTTGTTACTTTACTTTACAGCATATCCCTCCCAACCCCGTTATAAAAAAGACGCTTGGTTTTATTCCTTTTGTGAGCAGTCAATTCTCAAAATCTCGTTAAAGCTCATAAAAGCTGGGGAAACCAAACAAGGTTCAACTTTTCCATTCTAACTTTCTTCATGTACTTCTCATTATGAATACGTTTGCATGAATGAAATGAATGACTCGAGTAAATGGAAATAAAACTCCGACTTTAGTTAAACTGGACTAGCACGATTTATTTTACTTAAGCATCGCCAATCCCAAAGCGGATAGCATGCACAGTCAACAGTATCTAGGTATCATAACTGTATTCCAAAGTGGCCTTAATTCCAACCTTAACTCTGTTCAATGATCGAGACAATCCAGCAATAAAATACACAGCAGCTCAGTGGTAATAAACCTAGAGCAGCAGCTTACTTTACTATTTATTTTATTGCCACCAAACCTTTAAAGCAGCGCATTGTGTGACTGCATCCAATGCCCGGTTTGGTTATACTAAGCCCATTACAGCAACAGTCAGTATAAACCAGGTATAAATAACGACAGGTAACGCAGGATTCGGAATAAAAGCAAGAAAAAGAACTTGCATCAATTAGAATAGAATCAGAAATATCAAATCAAAATCAGACCATTCGGTCCAGCTCATTCATTACTTTACTGGTGTTACTGTCTTGTTTTTGATCATCTACTCGTTAGCATAACGCTTTATTTGTATACTTTTTTAAATTACTGTAGTTATCAGCACGACACGAGTTGTTGAAATTTTAAAATTAAGTGCATCAACTATGAAGAATTTTTAATGCATTAGTTACCCAAAGTAGTTTGTATTTGAAGGCGAATAATAACGTAAATGTATGTATATACATCCGTGAAATAAGATGGACAAAGGTTATGGTAAAAATTTACTTATTGAAGGTGAAATGTTAAACACAATCTAGATCGCCAAATTTTACACATACCATAAGCATTTCCCATCCAATTCTCTTCATACTTCAAAAGGATCACTTATTTTTACTTTATTATGCCACCTCTGACCATCTTTGCCCTCATCCAATAATGAAATCTCTCTCCGGGAGCCATCAACCAGCCCTAGGTCATTAAGTTTCGGTGGTATTAAAACACCCAATAGTCTACTTTCACTTTCACCTCAAAATTACCTACCCACCCTGAACTATCAAACCACCTGCGGCCTGTGCTAAAGGTACTTGGAATCTATCTGCTAAAACGCATCCGTTTAATTTACTTGAAACACTTTCCCAAACCGTGGTGTTCTGCGTAAATATATTTTATAACTACTAGCAGTATACTATACTACTTTATTAACATTGGTATAAAATTGAAATTGCCAGAGGTAGAGATCCTATCTAGGGAGTTATTGGCCAAGGTAAAATCACTAGAGCTCGGAGAAACTGAAACAATAAAATTCGCCGTAATAACACCTTAAAAGCTTTCTCCACAATTTACTTCAGCTTTACTTGAATTAAATTCAGTTAACATTAAAAGCTGTGGAGGGATTTGGTAATTTATTAAAGTTCTACTTTGCTGCTGGAAATATTCACTAATTTCCCTGATTTACATAGCAATATTTTAGTTTTGAAGAAACTATTCTAAACCTTGTCCATGGAGTACGTTATGTACCCAAATTATCTAGTGCCTTTTGCCTCAGTATCATACTAAGTAAAGTTGATGAAGTCCTGCAAACATTGGTGGAAGCATAGAATTTATAACATTGGTGGAAGCATGAAATATAATTTGGATTAACTAATTATTATAATATTTAATGTTAATGGGCAAAAACCAAACAAGTCTCTGGACTTAAAACCAATGGTCACAAACAATGAAAAACACGGAATACACTCAATGCAATTCAGCCAGGCGTAAACTGCACTATTTCTCTGAGCAAATAAACAAACTGTACTTTAAGAAAACAGGCATCCACAAATATCCACATATGCATTCAAAGGTTCCCCAGAAGAATAATCAACATGTCCAAGAAATAAGGAAGATGTCTGGTCGGATAATAAAACTTCGACAACGTTATTCTAAATTCTACTAACAACTACCCACGTCGACAATGACGACCTGACGACGAAACCAAAAAACCAAGAAGGGGGAACAGTTCCTATCTTTAGTAATAGTAAAACAAGAAACCGGGCAAAACTGAAGAAGGGGAAAGGTAACGATGTGGAACTTTTCGGTCTTTTGTCCCCCACAAAATGGAATTACCAACTTGCATCTGAGCCTGAGTACTTCCTACTAAAAAAGTAATATAGCATACGTTGTAGGCAATGGCTATTATCCTTTGCTTATTTGTATAGAAAGTCTTGCAAGTAGTAAAAGTGTAAAGAGAAGAAAGTGTCAGTGGTGGCATGATCTGAATCCATTAGAAGCTCGAGGTAATAATATCCCTTATTATTGGCATTAGCCCCAAGCGACTTGAACAATGCTTTCCCTTCTTGTGTACACAGAAAAGGTATTAAATCCTCTGGTACTGCATAGCACTGGCATTGTGCATTGCATCGCTTTGCAGGATTTTCATTGTATTGAAGGTGGAAATGGATACTACAGGATATCGCATTTCGTTCGTGGGTGGAACAATTAAGTAGAGTGAAAGACAGATACAATTTACCTATTCTAAAGATAGGCGCGGTTAGAAATAGTAAATAGAAATTACACAGAAGAGATAATAAAAGATATTCAGGGGAGCAGTCCATTTAGCTCTAATGATATTTACTCACTGCAGCCAGAGAAAGAGGAGGAAAGGACAAAGAAATGCAATTAATGAAACCTTTGACATTTCGGAACAGTCACAGTTCAGCAGCATTCTAGACGGAAAGATACAATTTGAGAGTTTAGTTATAGCAAGTTTTCAGATGTAAGGTTTT
Organism: Hydroisotoma schaefferi; assembly: GCA_034682405.1. Lineage (NCBI taxonomy): Eukaryota > Metazoa > Arthropoda > Collembola > Entomobryomorpha > Isotomidae > Hydroisotoma > Hydroisotoma schaefferi. The sequence goes on along the minus strand of JAQFZX010001630.1, from coordinate 19,066 downwards.
CGGGATTAAAGGTTGTGTAGCAATAAAGTTGGTCAAGATCCACGTAAAATTAAAAACCTGAAGGGGGATTTAGAATAGATTATCCCATAAACAATGATAAGGAAGGCATTGTCCTAAACGCTTTTGATTGGATTGAGATGTTCTACTGTTGCTTTTTGATTAACTATACAAGTAAATCGATGCAGATATTCCTTCCTAAGCGATTAAAATTTTTCAATCAAACCACTGACTGTTCAACTAAACCTGTGGTCGAATCATACCAGTTTTTTAACACACCAGAAAAACAACGTTTTGTAATTATCGGTAATGATGTCATGATGTTGATATCAGCAACACAAGTTAATAAAGTTCAAGTTTCAAGTTTCAAGTTTCAAGTTTCAGCATTGATTGATCTCAAATTAAAATTTTCGTCAAATATGTATCTGTAAAGGTAATGTAGTAAGGCATTGAGCTGTCAATCATACATCAGAGTAAAAATAGCGAGTGTCCATACAACGTACGTTAGGCTTGAATATTTGTATCATAACAGACCGGCATTGAAGTAACATTCTCTCTCAATCTTTTTTAATGTAACGGTTGGATAAGTTTGGTTTGGACAGATCTGCATGTTCAGGAGAGAGTAGTAGCGTGGTTTCACACCATTTCTCAAGTTTGTATGACTGATCACGAAGTCAGCGGAGGTGTGACTGCTGATAAAACTTCAGAGTGCTGCTTTTGTACTGTTACCCGTTCTATATTTAATTTTACTGATCCACAATAAACCAGGCGATACGGATACAATACACAAGAATAGTCAATCAATCATCAATAATCGAACGAAATTAGCCCATCCCTCTTGTTCTCTGCTGTGTCCTCCAGTCCCTTGATAAATAAATGCCTCCGCGTGTAAAAAATGCGGTGATCATGCAGTCTAAATTAATGACCTATCGTTCACCACTCGATGTACTCATGGGTCAACGAATCGCAACCAATTAACATTACTGTTTGGTTTGCATTGCATAATAAGCATGTCCACCTCACCAACCCTTATCTCTTCCCCGATGCTAATAATATCAACTCATAATGATGAACTAATTGCCTCAAATTTAATTATAGCAGTTTTAGCATATTGAAAAAGTATAAAAGGGAAGGTTCCAACTTCAGAAATCAGTTTAAGCTTGACTTCTCTCTCTCTCAGAAGAAAACAATCAATTGACCATCTTTCAATACTCTAAACTTTTTAAAAATGGTCTTCAGAATAATAAGGGCTCTAGAAGTTGTGGCCTTTCTCGCAGTAGCTGTTTCAGCAGCTCCGACCGAGGTAAAAGCTAACGAAATTGAGTTCGCAGCCGGAATCGTTTTGTACCGAATGAAGGCAGGACTTCCAGAATATGTTTTACTTGAGAAGGAATCCGAGCCTGGTGACTGGTCTGTTCCAAAAGGTATTTAAAATATTTTTAGAGCTTCCAAATAATAATACAAATAATATTCATTTCCGGTGTATTTCTATCTTCCAGGGAAAATGGACACCGGAGAAGACGAGATGCAGGCAGCTATTCGAGAAACATTCGAAGAAACCTCGTATCTTGAGTCTGACTATGATCGATTTCCGGCTGAAAGAGTATACTTTGAGGTGAGCATTCTCTTGATAAATTATACTCTAATAAATCCTATAAAGCACATCTACCTAGCTTTACAAAGGATAGCGTTTTCTGAAGTAAAGATCACTAAAAAGAATGCACATTTATTTTTCAGTACACAACCAATGCCAACATCGACAAGAAAGTGACACTCTTCACTGGCAAACTCAAAGTAGACAAAGAGGTGGTTATCGATCCCAATGAACACAGCGACTTCGTCTGGCTAAATTACCAAGATGCTGAGAAAACAATCAAGAGGCAATACAGGGACGCTTTTGTAGTCGCTAACTTTATGATTTATAATCGGGAAGGAATAAAGCTATAATTGCTTTATTTTTTGCTTTTGATAAACCAGCATTATTTTAATTTATATAAAATAAAATCAGTAACCTATTAGCCCTCATTCTCATTCAGGAGGGTATATATCTAGTAGCATGAAATTGTGATTTTGAGCAGCAACGCTCGATTATAAAAACTAAACCCAACCCTTTCTCTTCAATTTATAAATAATAAACTATAAACATAACCAAATGCAATAACTTTTACAAGTAAGCATTTATTACGGCCTCTAATACTAAATTGATTATTAATTACCTTTCTGTATTCCCAAATCCATAAAAAAATTCCTCTACAAGGCTCTCTCCTTTTATCTACTTTATGCATCAAACTCTACTAAGACTTTGCATCCAACTTAAAACGACAACTCTTGGAAAAACTACCTGTAGTATTGTACAACTGTGTGTACTTTTCTAGCACAGTTAAGACTCTTTTACCGTCTACCAGTTATTCTCACACTGAAACACTGAAAGCTTCATAAACATTACAGCATATCCTCCTACTTCCAATAACATTTCTATTTTAAACCTGCGAACTGCAAAACTCCATAAGTAAATAATTAGGTGAACTATAAACCCTATTCTGCCTCCCATGAACATACCTCGTACTTTTTACGAGGTCGGCTGCACGTTATAGTTGAACTGTTAAAAGCAAGCCTAAGCTCATTAAAACTATCAAGCAGAAACAAATCCAAAGCAATCATCATCGAGAGAGAAAGTTCTCTCATGCAAAAAGTTGTGTATGCTCTTAAGGGCTAAAATTAATAATTTTTCTACTACCTGAGCCAGTAGAACTCCTATGTACATACTACTACAGATACATACACAGGCATTATAAGATAGAAGTATTTAATACGCTTAGTATACGTCTTCTTATGTCTGAAGATCGCCATCGCGTGCGAGTTGAGGTCTATTCTATTTTCTGTCTGAAAGGTGAATGTGCGTGATGTAAATCCATTAAAAAAATTATATTGTCCTCTTTCTCTCTGCACTGCTCCAGTCTCCTTCCTTTCTTTTATAAATTCTCCGACAGACTGAACAATTATTATGGAAACTTGTCGGATGCTTTATATCCCTATTTTTTCCTACTTGATACTTATTGTCTGAACAAATAAATAAATACTTGTAGACGATAGCATGATGTAGATTGAAGGATGACCAGTGTCAACGACGACATGCACTGATGAAAAAGCTTTAAAGAAATGAATCGGTTTACTTTTTAATGAGGGTATGAAATATATTGCACTGCTTTTATTTCAGTAAACGCAATGAAATGGTGGACCACTGCTAAACTTTTAACAATCAAATTCAGTGACCTACTCTACGTTTTTAATTTTGGAAAATGTTTACTGGAATAACACATTGGCTTAAAAGATTAAAATAAGTATCCAACTCCCTAAAATGTTGACCGAAAACATATTTTACAAGTTGAAAGAATTTTATCCACATTATCCGAAGAACCCCCAAAATTCACATTTACCTAGAGAATCTATTGTTGATTATCCAGGATACTACTCCAAACAGTCTATTTCATTCACTCACCCGTTAGTATCTAATCTTAAACTTCTACCCAGAAGTATAAAACCCCAATAAAAATAAGCATTATGCATTATCCCTTTCTTTCTTACAGTTTTTGATCTCAAGCGATGGTGATAACACTTTCAACATAACCCAACCTATCATTGCGTTGATCTGGCTATTCTTTCGCTATGTTGTAGTCAGTTCCTCCATTATATTCTATTTTATACTGTACAACTGTATTGAATTGTGTACAAGAAGCACATTTTTATTGAGCCAGTAAAGCCTCCTTATTGCCTCGTTTCTCGCAGAAGTTTCTCCACCATATAGATTCCTTTCATCGATCAACACAATAGCCCTCTGTATCATAACAAAATATTACACCCGTTAATAACCTCACTAGGAGCAAGAAAATGCTATTGTAGATACGATATTCGTTCTTGCCACATAAAAATACAACACTTCTTTATTTCTGCAGCCTTCCATAAAATTTATGCACGCCATTCTTTCTCCATGCTACTATTATATTATTATGTCGTAGTCTTCACAGTTTTGCTACAAATTCAGTCCCCCGGAGAATGAGTGGAACTTTACAGGGTTAATATTTATGTTTATACTTAAATGCAAAATACTACCTTCTGTTCCTTAATAAACTAAACTTAGAAAGAAGAAGGGTATCTATCGTTTTATTGTTTTGTATGTGCTTCTCATTGTCTTCTATTTTGACCCGATTCACGCAACTCGGCGACATATAAATAATAAACAATTCGCTCCTCCTGAGGATAAAGAATGGAAGAATAAGAAATGGGTGGAACGCTCTGAAAATAGCTTTATGTTCTTGAGAAGAATAGAATGGAGAATGGAGATGATACATAAAAGATTCACATGTGCTTCAGAATAACTCAAGAGCTCCACGTTGATTGTATGATCATGATATGTATGAAACATACGATGATGATCTTTGGGATGGGATCTTGAATCTTGATGGGAACAACGCTCCCAGCTATGCATGTAGTTTATTGCTATTCTTTTGGGAGAAGATGTGAGTTCAAGAAACGCTAAATTTGTTTAAAAATTCAAGAAAACAAATCAAGGCTTTAAAAAAAAAGGAAAGTTTAAGTTTTAAAATACTGGCAGTTATTAAGCTTCACAGATTGATTTATGGTGTACAATTCAAGTTTGAAAAGGTTATAGATAGAAACTGGAAATAATCCTGGTTATGGTTGTTATAATTCTAAATATCTGAAATTACAAGCTAGCACGATTAAGCCATAATAGAATAATAGTACCTAATAATCAGAAAGCTACGGAAATTGTATTTCCATTTGTTTGAATATGATTTTTGACGGGATGTGGGACGCCAATTTGTAAACTGCGTCTTTTACAGGGCTTTTGATGCATTTTATGTATTTCTCTACAAGAGGGGTTGGATTTTAAGATGATTGTTTTACATTTTAAATAACACAAATAAATGCAACGTTTTTTTTCCAACCCTTTAACTTGGTTCAGATAGCCATCCATAAGTCTTGCAAGTGAATAGACACCAATGAATATTTGATCCGGAATGAGTTCACTCACTACTGCTACTTTCTATATTTAGTGTGGCATTCTTTTTACCTATTCTGCTCCATGGGAGAAAGTTATCAACTTAAACGTGGATATTGCATGAGCTCCAACTCTAACTTAAGCTTAAACTTATCTAGGCAAGCAAGGTAAATATTACGAGAGGCAGAGACCGAATTTCTACGCTCTGAAGTGGATTGGAACTTTAAAAAATTCATAAACTCACCGTCTCAACTTTTTACTTTTCTATGAAACACAAACGCAATAACTAACCTTATGTCTTCCAACTCACTTAGCCTTAGATAAAACTAAGCTTCGTCTTATCTTATCTACTTTCACTTTCGTTGGAATGCACGCACGCACGTGGAGGAGCCAACAGAAATTGATGCAACTTTAATGATTAGTATTGTGTCTAGTGGAGTTTAGTTGCCTCGACATCGACCTTTTATACTTTACGACCTGATGTTTTCTAAAGTTATGGCTTCGTGGGTTCATATTTCCTCAGTAAACAACAGGATGGGTTTTCTCATTAAATTAATTATTGCAAACCTTCCTTAAAATTGAAGAAACTAATTGGATAAGGAGTAACTAACCTTACTTTAAAATTCAATTTACAAATACATTTTATTTCCAGCCGGTAGAAGAACTGCGAGGATGAAATATTTACGGCAACCGGAACTTCAATTAAGCTAAGTAAATCGGCAGTCAGCCGTGAAAGTTAAAATACATGAAGCCATGTTTCATTTAGAAAATTTCAAAATGCATGCTTAGGGCCCTTATTATTTTAATAAATGAATTCAACTAGCAGTACTTCCCTTGAAAAAGCGAAATAAATGTCACAAAAAGCACCACTAAGGTTAAGACATCCAAACAAACCTGAATTAGTAGGTGGCACAGGGTTTGAGATAAGAGTACAACTGTAATACTCAGCCATCTTGTCCCCAATCCCTTGGGAAGCAGAGTGAAGATTCGATCCCGGAAATGTGATCAACGGTGGAACGGTCCCATTTGGGGGTGGCGGACACGTGGAGAACGGCTCCGTGTATTCTCCCGTGGTAATCTTACATTTGCGAATTTCCTCCGGAGACGCGTATCCAAAGTCAGCTTGATTATCGTAAGGAAGCGTCCCTTCCTGAGAGTCCGACGGGGACTTCCGGTGACCCCCGGTTAGTTGGAGTTTGTGACGGACAACGAAAGCCAAGACGATTATGAGTAGGACAAGAACAACTGCGATTATAGAACTGACGACCGCTGTCACTAGGATTGTTGTCGTGTTCCAACGGTGCGTTTGCATGGACGAGGGTTCTGAGCCTATTAAACCTGAAACAAGTACACACAATTCTAGTTTACAACGGCAAATTTTAATGAACGGGCTGGAACCTGTAGAAGCATCAGAAATCAAGAATTAACTTTCTTTTCTAACCCTCAACCAATTGTAATTTAATTTATGCATTATTTAAAAACAAACCCTCCACTACTGGTTCAATTTTGCTACATTTTCATCAAAGAAACAAAATCCTTGGAGAAAATAAAAAGATTTAAAAAAACATTACGTTTTCCCCACTAAAAATGAGCAAATACTCTATAGTCCTTATGGATTGTCTGATCATAAATATTTCCAAAGTTTCCCGTTTCCACCAAGATCCTTTGACATATTTTGCTAATGACAAGAGCGGAAATGAAAACCGAGTATTTCTGTCATTCTGTCAAAGCAAAGTCCTCCTGGGCAACGAAGACATCTGAGCTTCTCAAGTTCTCTTATCTTGAGACGTTTTCCTTTAGAAAACCCCATCTTAAGATGAGCTGCTTGGCTTATGCTCCATAAAATAAAGTGCCAACAAACTATGGACTGTACTTGCTCTTTTTATTTTAGTTCCCAAGTAAAAAGGATTAATGTCGCAATATTGTTATTGTATGTATCTCCCCACTGACTCTGACAGTTCTATGCTGTAATAAAATACATGTAACGTTCATACATTAGGACAACTTACTTGGTGTAGTCTCGTCAAGAAGTCGATTTCCAGGAAGAGGTTCGGAAGCCTCGCTTTGGGCAAGTATTACATCCTCTATAGATTGGGCAGATGAAGATGATGGGGATTTGGGCAAGCCGGATTGAACAGGTTGGATAATGCTTCTTTCAGATGTATTCTGTACGATGGTGGCTGGTTCTAGAAAATTTAAGACCAAAATGTGAGTAAAAACGGCTTTTTTAAAAATACAAATTCTTCCAAAAATTGTATCCTAAGTTTAGCTGCTATTTAAATCCAGTGAAATAAATAAAGAGTATGAAATAATTCCATCAATTGTAAGATACGACTGACATTTTCGATCATCGTGCGATTGAAACGATAATCCAGCTAGAACACGCTCACAATTCCCAAGCATTGAAGGATAATTTGTAGAGAAGTAAAAACCATTGTAGTAAGTAGTAGTAATAGTACAAGAAATTTCCTAGTACTAATGTGTCTCGATTTTAATCAATTTCTTCTAAAAAATCTATTATTATTTTGTTTACTCACGAGACTCGAAAGTAACTTCGCTAATAAGGATCCACTTGGCCGACCAGAACAATTGGATCTTGACATATTGAGCAATACGATGGAGTAAGTTGATTGTAATGTTCCTAGGTTCTTCAAACACTCGCCCTTCCATCGGCCGGAACACAATCGGCTCTCCTGAGTATTGCTTCCCGTTCATCCCAAACATTACTCTTGCTTCGGAAAACACCTGAAATTATTAAAAAAAAACTCATGAAATTGTGCAGAGAAAGTATGTTGGTAGACAGGACAATGAAATTGCAATCGGAAACACTTTCTCTCTCTATTTCAAGTTAGAATAACTGGCTACGAAAAAACAGTTTCTTAATGCTTCTAAAATAAAAGGTTTGCTGAATTGAAGACAGACCACTAAATGCTTGAAAAGGGAGCAGTTGCTTATAAAAAATTGAAACTTAGTGCTGAAAAATGGTACGGAAATTACGAAGAAAAATTCTACGATAACTTAAGTTGGTTCTCATGAAAGCTATTGTCATTACTCATTTTTAACGCAGCATTTGTCAATAGTTCATCTGAAATAAAAAAGAATGATTTTTTTTATCGAAGACGATAAGCTGGTTGTTTTCTTTAATGTTCTTTCATTAGATTTTTCTAATACAAATCAACCATCAATTGGGTGATCTTTACTGCCATCACAAAATTGCAGATTTTACTTTTCATCTACTTTGACTTAGAATAAAATAAATAGGTTTGCTGAGACTGTCTTCACGTTTCAATAATTCATTATTGCATGTCATATTTTATGTGGATGCATTTATTTTATTACCTGAACATCTTTGGTAAACTGATTTGAAGTGTGAAGATGGACCGCAATGAATTCTTGAGGTGAATCGAATTTGAAGACGATTTCCACTGGGCCATTTTTTGATGTGTCATTTTTCCAGCCAACCCAACCTCGCCCTGATCAATAAAAAACTAGTTAGATTCTCGTCATAAACACGAGTTCTATACAATCTAACACCACAATCCTTTTAGTGGATCCAATCGCCAAACTCTTCTAATGATCTACGTTCCGCATTAAACATTGTGCAACAATGAAACTTCAAGGAAACTAATGCACAATGCAATGCGTTTCATATTTTAAATGTTTAATTGTCCAAAGGGGAAGAATGTGAAGTGAGACGTAACCGTCTGTACATATTATATGTACCTCTTTCATGGCCATAGAAGTCATCCTTAAAGTTACCAGGACCACCTCGTCCATCCGTCAACTGACCCAACCCGTTCCGTAAATAATTTCCGTCCCAAAAACCGTCATAGGTGTGATCATAAAAGTTCCAACTGTCTCCTCGCTTGTGGCCCTGTGGCATCGTGTAGCTTAGAAGACCACCTGTAATAATTAATGCCAAACATGAAGAAAAGTAACGGATCTCATCCAGTTCCGAATAAACCACTTTCATTTCGTATCGTCTTTGTAATTTCATGTAATAAATCACATTATCTCAACTTTAGTTGTTATTCGAACTGTTTTAAATATTCTACAATGCGTCTACACAAAAAGTATTATCTATAGGAGAAAGCTTTTACACGATGTTAACGATAATCCATAGTTAATTTTTTTTAATATAGTTTTCCAACTCTTAAGCATCATCCGTGTACCACAGTCATTACTTTTGATGCAACATTGGAATTACTTCCGTCATTTTCTATGAGTCGAAGTCGAAGAATCTGATCCTTCGTACTTCACCCTTCAAACTTTATCCGAAGTGAGGTATTCTCAGTTACCAGAAGGGCAACCAAAAGAGGTGGGAAATAAATTGCAGGCTTAAGCTGAAATCAATAAGGCCATTACATGGCATCGTTTGCCATCCTGCTTGCCGTGGCTTGGTAGTTCGTTCCAGTTTAGAATACAAAACACCAAACGAACCCCACCCAAAGAATAATGTTCACCGACGGATACTTACAAGTTTAGGGCAACAACAACACTCCGTGTGCATAAATAACTAAATAACTCTTACAACTACAAACTACCCACTTCCTCTTCTAGATAAACGTGAGGGAGTGTGTTTAGCTTGAAGAGTTTATGATTGCTTTTTATGCCAAGCTCTCTAAATAGATATATAATACATATCAAATACTATTTTTCTCATTTATATCCTGCGACTACTAATCCAAATATCTAAGAGGATTAGTACGCTATACTTTCTTACCGTCCTGAAAACAAAAAAGTACAATAACGTCTTCCAGAAAACCAAGAGTTGAAAAAATGCATTTGTTAACTTCAGCCAGGATAAGAATTCCCAATCACAATTCAAGGAGGATTGCGAAGACATGGTCACTTTGAAACAATTAGTTGGACAGGTCTCTTTCTTTCTCTCAGGAACTAAACTGCTTAAGGCCCTGGCCCCACCGAGTACGAGATTACAATATAAGTATAAAAATAACCCAAACAATACTTAGCCTGTGTATTGTACATACTTTCTTTGATCACTACTGCTATTTTTATTCCACCCAAAAGCCAATCCACTCAAAGAACAATAGACGAAGTCAAGTTGACTACCAAAAGTGATTTTACTTTCTCAAGTTCATCCTTCTTGATTTGCTTGTAGGACATCTAATTTGAAACTATGGGATCGTTCCTTTCTTCTGAAATCTAGATCTAGATTCGTCCTACCATAACTTACTTAAATACTTTCCTGGGTAATTTTTCTACATTAGACAGAAGCCCATAGCTTTAGCTTTATATCTACTACTTCTTTACCTAGATGAATGTAATACTGTACAAGGTAGTTGGATGCCCTTGGGAAGAATAACTAACTGTTTTGGAGCTAAGATAAAGAAAGCAAGTAGTAGGAGGGTGAGCGGAAGTCTTTGTCTTAATTTGGACAAGGAAGGGACAGTCTTAATGGGCTAACAGGACTTGCCACTTTCACTTCCCATCACACGCCTTCAGTTAGCCACTCTTTTCAACTCTCCCTTCTCACTAACTACAAATCAGACATCCATATACAGTTGTCCTATCCTTTGTTGTTTGCTTTAGGAGATAAATATAATTTATAAATATAAGTATACATGCAGGGGATTTTATTAGTTATGCATGCAAGGAAATATTTGGATTTTAACGGGATGAAATGTTTAATCAATGCTGGAGTATTTATATAGTTTGACTGAATAGGGTATAATAATCTTGCATGCCTTACATTTAGGAACATTTTTAAACACGGGAGAATAAATACTGTGTAGATTTACTCAAGGTTCTATAGATTTAGGGGTCACAGTAAGGTACCCATCTACTAACTAGACAAAATACATACTTCTCAAAAATCTAAGTTTGTCGTCATTCAAAAACGCACAAAAGTAACTACATTTCAAAACTTTTGGACTATTTTATACTTGAGAAATTACTTTGATTTTTGTATTAAACTCTACATTTATTTTTTTAAATATTTTAATTCCACCCACAAACTCTTCATACTTCAACAAAACAGTATATTTTTTTCAATTTCTTACTCATTCCGTCTTTGTACTTATCTTTTGTACAGCAAATCTTACCTGTTCTTATAGAAACTTTCACCAAAACCTCAGCCAAGCCGTGAAGGAAGTGAGTGGTTGGCGCTTGGTGGTGGTATTTCATTTTAGACAGACGGTATTTGGTTTGAGAATAAAATAAATTGAATTACCTTTAAGAGGGCAGCCATAAATCTCTGCCCGCATGCAAGCCGTCCTCCGATGATATGAATACGGAAGTATCCTCAACTTTGAACCAATTATGGGTGGGTTGAGCTCGGTTTTTGAGGCTAGATATGTGTTTATATTCCCCTTGAGTATCTATAAAAATGGGAGATAAACATAAAAATAAGCTTCATAATCCATAATAAAATGGGAAATTAAATTGGAGGGATGAAAATAAAAGTGTTTCCTAAAACGTTATAAGAGTTAGCAAGGATTGAAAGGAATTGTAGTCTACGGTTTGCTTTATCTTAGCACTATTTTATTTATACAGCTAGCTGGTTTAATTTCCTTTAGAGTAAACCAAGCGTAAACAGTTAATTGAAATAAATGTAAAATCCCCAGCAGCAGCCGTAGTAACTTTTCCGTCATAATCCGGCAACTTAATTAGATTTACTTCTTTGGAAGCTGGGTTGGGTCGCACATTAGATGAATGCAACCGTTTAGTATAAAACTCAGCTTTCCGAAATCTTGCCGAAAAGTAGAACAGGGCAAATAATAAATAAATAAATTTATGAATAATATACTAGGTTAAGCAAATATTTGTTTCATTAAATAGAATTTAAGTATGACACTATAGCTGTAGTAGAGAAAAACAGCAGCGCAGTTACAGTACAAATAGTGACATTCTGAACGTTTATTCTTCAGTATTCTGCTAAAATGTTTAGTTAAAGGTGAAGCAACAGGGCGAATAAAAGTAGTAACGATGCATATTGTACTGGTTCAATTATTTATTTACTGTTTCCTTGTATTTTGACAATATTCCGTTGTAGTAAGTACATCAAGTAGTATACTCAGTTTCTGAAGAATAATTCAATCGTTTCTGTAAGTAGAAAGCCACCCATTCCTCTCATCTTTATTGCCCTTTTAATACCAGGTTTTATAGAGAAAGTCCAATCTATTTTTTCCATTTCCAGGTGGATTACTACACGAAACCCCGGTACTGTTATGAATATCTCTATAATAAAGCTATACTGTCTAGCAGTATAGTATGAATTCCACATATGCCTCAGGTAATGCACTAGAGAAACACAACCAAATAGCAAAGATCCATAGCTCTTCATATAATAAGCGGATGCATTGTTATAGGTTTTTTATTTCCACGAAATCCCATTCCAATATCCATTTCCCATTGAAAGCAAGCTGGTTGTTTTACTTCTTTGATTGAAATTGATCCTTTCTACCTGAACAATACAGAACTTTCCATTTCCCGTTGTTTACTAGCGAAAGGTAATGCAGGAAGTTTTTATGTTTTGGGTTTAGAGATAAAAATAAATCCGGGTTTACTTGAGTGAAAGAAATAGGAATGTTTCCTTTATTTCATGGAATGCACGTTGCGGAAAATACTCTACCTAGAAATAGGAATGTGTCCCCTTTTTGTGTTATTGAATACACATTTCTATTGAAAAGAAACTCAACAGTATTTTAAAAATATCTTTGATTACAAGAGAGTATTTTCTGCATGGTTCTACATTATTTTAATAATTAAATGATGGCACTTGCAACTGGCACATTTACTAAGTCTCGTAGTGCAATGTTTCGTTTGTAAGTTGGTATACAGCTAAATTATTGAAGCATTAGACATACATCTGTACCAATGACTACAAGTAATCTAATTCTGTTAGAAAATGGCAAAATCCCTTAGCTTTTCAGCATTTTGTCTATCCAAACTAAAATTCCATACAAGCAGATATTCAATCCAGCTTCAAAGATTGCTGTTAGATCTGATCCGAGTCGAGTCAGAGATCAACGTCCGAATTCTTTGAAAGTAGGTAACTAACAAACACAAACCCAGAGACATGGATCCGTTCTATTCCTCAAGGAAAACTCTTCGTGGAAGAAATTTTAATCAACAAATACCGGAAAAGTAATCCTATCACAGACAAACCAACCAACAAAGCTCTACTCTACTTCACTCGGAGCTTGTACACGATGAGAGTAAATCTTCATCTTTCAATTCAGGTCAGAAAAGCTAAAGATTCCTACATCCACCCCCCTCTTAGTTTCTCACTAACCCCCTTTCGGATTTGCCTAGACTGGACATTCAATCTATCGCTAAACTTTTTGTTTGCAGATTTTGGCTGAGGAGTTTTGTTGGTTTTGATTCTAACAGAACTATACCACCTCAGAGTCATGCCTATCCATTCTAAGAACACAGGTTTAGGCATCAAACTTGTTTAAATATCGCAGGTGGACTAAACACTCGGGTTTTATATTTTGTAGCTTCAACCTGCAAATAGGCAAAAGTATTTCTTTCAAATCCTTAAATACAAGCTTCAAAGTCCATTCCTAAGACAGCTATTTTTGGTCAAAACTCCTCAAAGATATATACCATTTTCAACAAATCAAACGAGTACAACAACTTTATCCGCAGGTATTAAATGGTTACAGCATGGGAGTTGGGAATTTATTTTCAGCCCAAGTTTTGCAACAGAACCCACATCATCTGGGTAATCCTCTTTGCCCAGTTTGATTTGGGAAGGATTAGGATTACATTAGACAAATCCCTAGAGAGATTGTTGAAAGCCAACCCAGGCTACTAATAAAACAAGAACGTATAAACCACAATCCAAGAGCTAGAAGTAACTGTAATCCTAACATATGGAACATAAATACAACTAAACTAAAAAAGTATAACGAAACCTCTACTAAAATGCTCCGTCACAGTAGATATCGGTAACTAGAGATAGCATCATACATATATGATTTACCTCGTTTCCAGTATGATCCCTGTATCGTACCCATTTGTTAAGCTCAGGTCGCCAATAGGATAGTACATAAGCTTCGGCGAACTCTTGACCCTGCCCGTTTCCAAACCGGCCTTGTGTCTCCGTACCAGTTATCACATGAACTGTGTGCAGATCAATCTGCAAACCATCAAAAAAATAGAACTGATTACACTTTACTCTTATTCAATAAACTACTTTCACCGATTAGGTTCTACAATTTTTAAGTTAAAAGCCCGTAAATGAAGGACATTATAAAACATTGAAAAAAACATGATAGGAAGGCTTTTTCAAGAATGGAAAAGTCTGAGGTTCCGCATATTTTTAGAATTCAATATAAACTACTTGAAGAGGTTCAAGTAGGGTTAAAGTCTAATGAAATAATTCGATGGTATAAATCCAATAAAGAGATCCGTGTAGCTCACCTGAAGCCACTCTTCTGCTTCGGATGTAATTTGATTCTTCGGACACCAAGCACCCCCTTGTCTTTCTACACGAACTCTGTAATCAACATAGGAAATCCGAGATATAATTTAAATTTCAAGTGTCAAAATGTCTCACCTATAATGGAATAGTAAATGAAGTTTAAACAATTAAGGGCTGATCTGCAATACTGCTACTGATCACACTTTCATCTGCTAAAATAACGATAAAAATCCCTTAGTATATGCAATCAATTTCTAAACACACAATTCAAGTCATCTTCCTAGTCATACTTAATACCATTTAGATACAATATAATCTTATAAAGTAGAAGCCAGTTTATCCAGATTTAACCCACTGCTATGCTCCAACATACTACTACATTATAGTTTATACTTCTTTCATGATTCTTATCCCATAAGGATGTATCTATTCTGTAGATTGTAGAAGAAGAGGAAGAAGATTGATGGATTGTAAAGGGACACAGATGCGTTTTCCATTCTGCGAGAGTGTTCACCCTGCCTGTCTTCCGTAGTTTGTTGGTGTTGGTGTACAACGACGACGACTAGAATGTGGAATTGCGTGTCTATCTCCCTTCATGTCTATTAAATATATCGTATTTATATAAAGTACATCACTTTACTCAATACAAGTATACCTACAAGTGTGTAAGTAAAAAGAAACATGTCCCTTTCTACAATGGTTGGAGAAGCAGTTCAAGTTGGTACGTGGGGATCAATATCACTTTCACCGTCTCTGTCTTCTGTCCTCCCTCCAGAATCCGGACAATTTATCACTTCCTCCTCTCTATCCTCCACCTCCGAAATATCACATAAGCCCAAGTAAACCCTTGGATAGATAGGTCCAGCTATCCTTTTACCACCAACGGAAACCACTATATAAATCTAAAATCTGTATAAACTCAACCATACCAATGCTAGCGATGGAATATCTAGGAATAGGAGAGTAGCTGCAAGTTTGTTGAAACCATTCAAGTATTTCTGGATAATTTAGCAGGAGATTTGTCATTTTTATCCTTAGTCTACTGGACAAGGAGGAATCACTTCAATAGGGATTAAATTCTTGAACATGACAACATTAAATTTCCTATTTGAGTTTTTTTTCGCGTAAATGCTTTTATAAATAAAGGATTCCAAAGAATGTTTTGCTGCCAATGTTTGCTATATGAATATTATGAATTTAATAGTATATTTAATCGATAACAATTCATCTAACATTTAATTATCCACAGTTTCTTGTCGATGACTATTTCTTAATTCGTATTCCCAGTCGGACGTTATTCTTTTTAATTGAAAGTTCGAAACCCGTTTAACTTGAGTAAGGTTGAAAGATTTTATTTGCAACATGGAAATTTCAAGGGTAAATTTACAGAGGAAAAATGATAATTAAAGTATGAAATACTTTGGAAATTAAAGCCTTCTTTCTTAGTCTAGATGATTTTGCAGACACAAAAGAAGGAATAGTTAAGATTCTGATTTGCAACTGCAATGTAATGAAAAAGGGTAAATAAAGAGGAGGAGAAAGTATTAGTAGATGAGTTTATTATCCTCAGGAATTCCCCCACTTTTAGGAGATAATGAGGTGAAGGAATCAACCCTAATGCTTTGATTTACTATTTTGTCAAACTCGGAAAAAACCTCGGAGGAATTTAAAGAATTCCTGTTTCTTCCAGCGATTGCACCTTTTTCGGCCCAAGTTACCACAATAAAGTTCCCG
Organism: Hydroisotoma schaefferi; assembly: GCA_034682405.1. Taxonomy (NCBI): domain Eukaryota; kingdom Metazoa; phylum Arthropoda; class Collembola; order Entomobryomorpha; family Isotomidae; genus Hydroisotoma; species Hydroisotoma schaefferi. Next base: position 2,921 of record JAQFZX010001630.1, on the reverse strand, counting down.
TAATTTAGTTCCTTAAATTCCTGAATGACAAAAATGTTCTATTTTTACAATGAGGAAAAGCCCCTAAAGAAAACAATCCACCCTTTAAACAGAACGACACAATCTTTGAAATCGGATTGATGAGTTTGAACATTAAGAACTTCCATTGAATAAAATCACCAGAATAAAGCTTACTTTTTTTGTGTTTATTTATTTAACTTTTTTCACTGGCTGCTTTCATTTTATAAAAATGTGAACCTCTTGCTGGGAATAATTTTAATTACATCACCATTAAAGGGAGTAAACACTTTAAAATTCATGATAAGACATGAGCTCATTCACACGTCTGTCAAATATATCTTGTCCATTCAAAAGGTTCTTCTGACCTCTTGGACTTTACTTTTTACCAAAGGATTACACAGGTTTAAGCTAAGGAGTAGTTAGCAGTAAATTGGGTAGGGAGACCACCCTGTGATAAAGAAAATTAATGGGAGGAGATCACAGATCACACAAGCAGCAAGTCAACCAGCATACAAATTATCAAGAAGTTTCATTTATGCTTCAATCCATACAGAAAAACAAAGATTTCATTTTTCCATTCTTTTCATTCAAGTTTCTTCCTTGTATAAAAACAAAAAAGTGGTGTATTTAACAGTTTCAGTAAGTAATTTTAGAGTTTATAAAACCTCGTTCGGAAAACAGGATGTTTTATCCAACGCAACGCCAACGTTAAGAATTAGTTTAGTCAGTTTGAGTTTTTCGATTGCCCAATAAGACAATAATGTTACAATACAAACCGTTAAAAAACAACAAAATCTTGTAAAATGTTTGCCCACCTTTAACTGAATTTTTGTTGTTGTTGTTTCATTTAGTTTTACGAACGTCTACGCTACCATGTTTAAAAAAAATATCTGACAATTCTAAGCTGAGATATCTTACGCTTGAATGAACAAGTTGCTCAAGTACATAACTAAGACGATTAAAATTGAACGACCCCTCCCTGTGATGTGCTTTCTTACTAGATAATAAGTATTCTAATTGAAAATTATCACCACACCAGCAACCAGCCAACAACAGGGCCGTTCCAATCCAACTTGCTATCTCGATTCAAGTCAAATACACTATAAGACCCCTTACCAGCAATTGCTTGGTTATCACGTAGGTATAAACATTTGTCCGTATGCTTCCAAGCAACCTCGAATCTCTAGCAAGTTATAGATAACGTCTTGAGCATGATTTTAATTTTTAAATCGTGAAAGTATTCAAGAGTTTTACTCTACTGAGATTTGATTATAATCCAAACCCAGCTAGATCCGGACTACAACTTTTATTAATACGCACATTCAAGCAAGCTAACAGAATACATTTCCCATTCTTTGACTAATTTTACACATTTTCCAGCCATAAAGTCCACTCTTCTTACACTTAAGATTTGTCTACTCAAAGCCTCTTTCTTAAGAAATATACGCCATAATAATGATAATTTAATGGTCTCTCTTGCTTCTAAGAAGATGATATTTATTGTTAAAATCCTTTTGTGCGATTATGACGAAGGTGGATCATAACTTTTAATAAGATAGCAAACCCTGTACTGTAGTCCACCATCTTCTTCTTAGCAATTCTTATAACGTAAGGACTTTAAGCATTGATGCTGGTACCTAACTTAATAACTTGGTATTGCTACTAATTGTATTAAGCGATTCTATCCCATAGAAATATACACAAAGCGTTACATAGTTTATACATTGTTTGTCTGGAGCGGTAAAGAGATCTTTGGCGACTAGATAAATCAATAAAACCCAGCCATAATGTCATCTTAGGCAAATTATTACTCTAATAGGATCAAGATAACTCTACAGAGAATTGGGTGAATGGATCTATACATTTCCCTTCCTCCAAAGATCTGCTTTACTAATGCCTATACCACCGTCGAGGCTCATAGATCTGAAGTATGAATCTCTTGTGGTTGGGTTTTATGACTTGGAGATTAATCTGTGTGGCTCATAAGCTCTTTAATAGCTTTAGTAGGATCGTCAGCGTCAGTAGGAAAGCAACCTATTAAATAAATCATGTTATGAGAATAATGACGCCCAGGCAGATCTGCAGAGTTGTGAGATTTCTTCCGTTGGAGAGATCCCTAGGTAAGGATGTTTATTTAGGGATAGAGATCCAGAATAAGACTGAGTATTTCTCCAGAGATATTCTCATAATACCTGCCAATTAAAACCTTCAACTCATTAAGACTTGGACGGCTGCTCGATGTTCCAAGTCATTCTTGGCGTTAGCTAACTCGATAGGTTTTGTTATTACAGAAAGCGAGAAAGATTATACAATAACATTTTGATTCCTAGAATATCTTGGCTGGGCCACTCCACGAAGAAAGTCCTATTACTTTTTTCGTCAATTTATTTCCTTCACATCATATCCGGTGTATTTTTCTTGTCACTGATTTTTTTCTCCAAGGACCAAACCAGCCATCGGTGTTTTATTGGCCCTCCTCGTTACAATTAACAATTTGTTTGGCATCCGCAATCATAACACTAGCCACAAGGAGCAAAATAGAAGCAGCTTCCTACGCAGCAATGCTGTAGGGAATAAAAAAAATCGGTAACGAGAAACTCTGAGAGCGAGCAATATCTTTAGTCTGTAATTCCGATTAAAATTATACGTAAACGATATCCCAATCTACCACGTAAAGGATACCGTATCAACTCGAGCGGCCTATCTTCGAGGAATTATTTTATTATCTGCATCATTGAAGCTCTAGAGAAAAAATGGCAATGAAGTTCCATCCTCATTTCTCCACATGAAAAAAAGGGAACCAGCAGGTCTCTAGCTGTAACAATATTGCTCAATAAAATAATAATCTCTACTATAAAATCCCAGCGTGACCAGTGCTGTAACACAATGCAAGTTACCCCAACCTTCACTAAAACTATATC
>JAQFZX010001629.1:0-26914 GCA_034682405.1 Hydroisotoma schaefferi | reverse complement strand
TGTAATCTCATGCCAAAACTGAGCCTCAAAACCCCACAATTTAATAATCCATCCCCTTGTAATCTCATGCCAAAACTCAGCTTCAAAACCCCATAATTTAATAATCCATCCCCTTGTAATCTCATGCCAAAACTAAGCCTCAAAACCCCATAATTTAATACCCACCCGGGGACACAATTCCATAATAATACAATACTGTAAAACCTCATTAAATGAAACCCTGTAAGTGAAGCTAGAGTGAACAAAGAGCAAAAGTAGCAAACAAACGGGGCAAAGTTAATCCAACAAGGCGGCTTTCACGCTAAAAAAAGTTCATCAATATTGAAAAAGTTCATCAAAAGTTCATCAATATTTCTTCCACGCTCACGCTTTTTGCAAAAAAAAAACCCCTAATATTTCCAAAAAAACCACCATTTATGGTCGTATTTTTATCCTTTTTATCAAAAAAAGTAATTTCTGGACCATTTGTCATCAATCTTCTGTCTAAATTCAGTGTTTTCCAGAGTATACAAATAAAAATGAGCAGTAGCAGTAGCAGTAATATAAAGCTTATCGGGACGCACGACGGGACCTTCCACTGCGACGAGGTTCTGGCCGTTTCAATGCTTAAAATGCTTCCCGAATATGCCAATGCTCAAGTAGTCAGGTAAAAAAGATAGAATTATTTGAAATATTATGATTTTTCAGTTTTTTTTTGCTACTTACCTACTTTTTTTGGTAATAAATCGCTCTATTTTACCTCAGAACTCGAGACGAAGATAAGCTCAAGACTTGTGACATTGTGGTAGATGTTGGAGGTGTTTATGACCCAGCGACCCTTCGGTTTGACCATCATCAGAAGTAAGATTCGCTCGCATAGCTAATATTACAAATATAGCTTTTTATCTCAGTTATTTAATTGCTAATCGGCTAACGTATTTTTATTTTTATTAAATCAGATCTTTTGACCAGTCCTTGAGTACCCTTCGACCCGGAAGTAAGCACACGACCCGGCTGAGCAGTGCAGGACTTGTGTATCATCATTTCGGAGAGGCTGTTATTGCAAAGATTCTAGAGAAACAGAAAACGGATGAGGTTGTCATCCAACTTTTTGAAAAGATTTACGAGAATTTCATTGAGGAGGTTGACGCTGTGGATAACGGAATACCTGTTGCTAGTGGCCCTTTAAAGTAATGCAGGGATAGTTTAATTAGATTGTTGTTTTAGTTTTATTTATGTAAAATGTTGCAGAATTTATATGTTTTGATTTTACATAATTTCATTAGTTATCGTATAACGTCAACTATAAGTCAACGAGTTGGTAGATTGAACTCATCTTGGCGAGATCGGGATCCTGACACTGATGCTGGATTTCAGAAAGCTCTTCAGCTTGTTGGTCCGGAGTTTTTGGAGCGTGTTCATCATTACGCGACGGATTGGTGGGAAGCGTATTCCCTTGTGGCTACGGCTGTGGATGATAGATTTCAAGTTGGTTATAAAATAATACTGTATTGTACTACAGTTGTGGAAGTAGCTCCTGATGAAAGGAATAAACCAAGTAAATTTTATTAATTTATAGGTAGATCGAAGTGGAGAAATTGTTGAATTTAAAGACGGAGGAATGCCTTGGAAAGAGCATCTTGAAGATTTGGAAATATCAATTGATGTTCCTATTAAGTTCGTTATATACCCTGATCAGAGTGGAAAATGGAGAGTACAGGCGGTTCCAATAAGTCCAGGATCGTTTATTTCGAGGTTTGTTTTTGTGAACCGGTGTGGTTTGTCTTGTTGTGCTATATTTTTTTTTTAATTCCTATTTAACTTTTAGGATTCCCCTAAGCAAAGAGTGGCAAGGAGTAAGAGATAAAGAACTTCAAGAGATAAGTGGTATTCCAACAGCGATTTTCGTTCATGCAAACGGATTTATAGGTGGGGCTGCCGAGAGAGATGATGCTGTGAGAATGGCTAGAATATCCATCGCTAAGAACAGGAAGGACTAGAATATAGAATTATATAAATATTGTAATATATTATTTAAATATATTATCCTTAAGTTGTTTTCAACGGCATGGACGCCAGTAGCACTGGTTTTTAGTTAATTTTCATTTTCAATTCACTAAGATATCCTTGTACAGAAGTTCTCTTTCCTTGTTCTTGGATCAAAATGAACTTCGTACTGCAGTTTCATAATTTAAAATAAAGAATTATGTTATTTTGATCTGTTCACGTCTTATTTTCAAACACAATCGGTAGTTTCTCTCATGTGATGTATTTTCGTATGTATTAAATCAAGTTTAAGTTTAAAACCCATGTTAAACCACAATTAGTACTGAAGACGAATAAAATTGGCAGTCATTTTGTACTTGGAGAATGAAGAATATGAATTGATTACCAGTGGTAAAATAAATACAAAAAGCATTGTAAAGTTTCCTATAAGAGAACTCATTTTGGTAACTTAAGCGTTGTATTTCTTGCAAATGAGCAGAAAAAGCAAGTGGTTAAAATTGCTAAGGAATCGTAAAGAATTACAGAAGGGTCTTAGATGTCACTTACCGTCGTGTCGCCGTGCTCCTCTGTAAAGCACTTTTAACCTACTAAAGTTAGTTATATAGCATTTTGAAAGTAACAATTTGAGTTTCAAATAGTGGGCCACATTAACCGGATAGGATGTCGTAGCCACAAAATTCCATAATTTCAGTAGAAGTAGAAGTCGTCTTTCCAGAATATCAATGTTCGAGTGAATTAAATCTGCCAGCCTGTCAAAAGTTTGAACGGAATTACTAAGTAATCCTAGAAACGGTCACGGCCGTCGTTGAACCTATTACGGATCTATGAAAACTTTCATGACGTTGTACAGCATTACATTCAGGCTTATGATGCCAGTTTCTGGTAGGATAGTCCACTTTTAGCCCTGTAGCTAATGCTTGTCTGTCCAACCCTATAAACTGTTCGTTGCGTTGGCTTGAGTGACAGGTTAACTAACTCAATGTCTAATGTACCTGTCATAATATAAATAGTTAGGATGCAGACGTTTCAATTTGCACTCTTTCTCACACCCATTTTAGTAACAGCCTTACCTTACCGCGGGTGGTCATATCCTTCTGTCGTTCCTCATTCAGACCTAATTATTTTTAACCAGTTCAGTTACGAATCGACAGATTTACAAATACAGACTGTATCGAAGTATAATTTGTGCTATACGGGGTGCAAAAGATTTCATTTATTCATGCTTCTTCTCTCGGAAGTAAACCCCATGAAACAAATGAAATTAAACTTTATGTAAATTTCCATGAAAAAAAAAGTTTGCCATCTCCCCAGCCCCAGCCCCAATCCCAATTCCCTTTCCCTTTGATTCCTTGAGTCTCTTATATGCTTCATCTCATTGAATAATGCATGAACAGATCTGTACGTGGGATTATGAGACTCAAGAGTTTAATTGGACGTTGTTCAATGATTTAAAGCTTTGTAATGAGAAACAAAAAGTTGATGAGTTTTTTCTCGTACTTTTGTCCTGCCAAATGCAATGCAATGCTTTGTATGGATTCATATATAAATCCAAAAGAAAACCACTTTTTTAGTGGGCAATTATCAAAGTCGAAGATCTTGCAGACTATTACTTCCCCAAACATAGTAAATTGAATGTAAAAAGTCACAAAGAACGAGGAGGGTGAAAGTGACACCAACCAGACCTCTTAAAGGGACGGGATGCTAAAATGTTATGCAGTTTAGCATAGACAAGCAGTATTTCTATTTTTTGTCGAAACTAATAAAAAGCAAACAAGTTTTTCCTCCGCGATTGGCAATAATGCAAGAAAGAAGAACGTCCACTTGTAAAAGCCTTTGTCGTTTTTATGCTCCAAAAACCATAAAGCTCCGTATGCTAAATGATTGGTTACTTTACTTTACTATAACTACAACAACAGCTACTACTATGCAACTGGTTTCATCTTACATAATGCATATTATTGTAACTACAAAACATGTCTTGTCAGTTCTACTTACAGCCAACTTGGGAACAATAAATGACTCGATCATCCACCAATGCAGTAGACAAATCATTTTATTTTTTATCTAACAATTAAATTTATTCATGACATAAGTACATTTTTGGTTTAGTTTATTTTTTCCCCCGGAAATCCGCCCTAATAGTACACAACTAGACTAAAAGCTAGGCATTCTCTATTAGCAATTAATAAAGTTTCAATCAAATTCACACAAACTAATCTCATTCATTCACTTCGTCATTATTATCTGTCATGTATTTTATTTTATTGATGACTACCCACAGAGTTATGTAATTCATCCTCATACTCATATTTTACTTACTAATGTTGCGTGCACCAATTTCATTCAATCATGCTTCTCCATTACTCATTCGTACATTAAAAACTTTAAAAAATCCCAAACTTAACACAGTGCAGTAGTATTTCATAAAAAATACTTGGTAAGATTCCATACACTACTTATAATTAATCATTGGTTCACTTTTACTTTCATTTGAAAAGATGCATGCATCAGATTCAGAAACTACATTAAGGGAAAAACACGAGAGTATAAGAAACGCATAAATTGTAAGCACAAACACGGGAAAGATGTGTCCGTTTTGAGGTTCGTGATTGAAACATAGCTTTAAATCAACACCTTTAAGGTGTGACTTTTATTATAGGTTCATCGGTTCTATTTGCTCTTGATTACTGTAATTATCATTTGGTTTTTACTCTGCTTTTGATTAAGATTGCTCAGCTTATTTGAAAATGGGAAAAGGTCCCATCGTTTTAGTTGATTGGGAACCGTAATTAAGGTTCGTGTTAAGCTTGAACAAAAGTACGAGGGAAAAGATGCAATAACCTGCTAAGAACTGAATGCCTGACCATTTCTTATCATTCGTTTCACCATTTCGAATAAGGTATAAAGCCGTGTTAATAATACTGTCTGACTGGCTGAAAGAAATATTAGATTGTTTTAGTAACTTCCTTCGAAGTTATCAAAAATTTTAAAGAGGCTTGCATGCTAAGGGAGGGGATCGAGAGGTGTGTAAATTGTATGTTTTAACAACAAATGGTGCTTGATTACGATCTGGTTATTATTTTTATGTTTGCAATCTCTTTTTCATAATATATTTATTTGCTTAAAAACTGCATCTGTCTACCTCAATCGCAATGGCAATGTACCTAAGAACTTCATATTTAGGTTTTAATTTCTTTCCATTAGTTGCATTTTTGTTGGTATTGGGTGCACTTGGGATCAAAAAACCGATTAGCACTGCAATTGGAATTTTAATGATTCTTTCTGAAAAAAAATTAGCGTTAGTTCTACTGGTTGTTTTAAGAGATTTCGTTTTTAAATACAGAAACTTGAGAAAAGCCATAGTTGCAATCATTCACTAAAGTCCACATTATCCTCATGAGTTCACTAAAACGCTTGCTACAATAGAACTTACATTATAGATATAGCGGTTTACACTCAATCTTTGTCTTTCATTTCGTGGTTTGGTTTGGCTTACTCAGGAAAGTTTAATGGAATTTATGAATTGAATTTGGGCTGTTTATAAGGAAGGAAATATCAAGAATTAAAAACTTGTTAGAGAAATATCTCATGAATAAAATTATAATTTGTCTCTAAATCATTTACTTCTTGGTTTGCGGGGGGATTGAGGTTTAGCTTTAATTGTAGCAAGTCCTATAAAAAAATTAGTTCAAAGTAGATAGTAAAAACAACAACAGATTCAAATCTAAATTAGTAGGAAGCATTGACCGTCTCAGATAGCGTTTTACACCATTCATTCCATATCTTCTTAACTCTCTTTCCTCTCTTTGTATCTTTTGTATGAAGCAACTTTTTCTTTCTTAATCCCTTTGGATTAAATCCTACTGCCGACTAATTGTAAGCAATAAGTAGCCTACGTAGCGGCCGTTCCTACAATATGCTGGTAAAAGACAAGGTTGGCTTCTCATTCTAAATACAAACGCATGCAATACAAAATGCACAACCGTTCCAAATATCTCAAGAATTGATTCACATCAAAACAGCGTTTTAAACACGCTCATTCCTTCATGCGAAAATATAACTTCTTACAGTTGTTGTAGTTTGATACTCCAATTATTCTTAAACACTCATTGCATAATTAATAATCGACAGCCAACGAAGTAATCGCTACACATATCGTACAAACAAAAATATGTTTACGCAACTTCTACTCTACTCAAACTCTTAGGGGTAATTAATTAGGACTAAATTGCATGGCAAATTGACTGACTCACATGCTAAACTCGGAACGACTTCTAACTTATGAACGTATTTTAAGAAAGGAAAAATTCCATTCGGAGCTTCTGAAAGTATTTGACTTAATATTTTTTATACGTAAGAGAAATATTATGTAAATCAGTCCTCATGTAAAAAGTAATGAAGCTAGTACTTTTAAAAATAGCATCAAAAGTACTAATCTCAATTACTCTGAAGGTTTTTACTGCTTAGGAGGGTTTAACCAATTCAAGACGGTGGCTACGTTGTTGAACATAGAGCTCATTTTAGACAGACCATCTCCTATAGCTGAGGATGGGGCCTGTGTAGCTACTCCTGATGGGGATGAGTAGGAACCAACTACAGCGGCTCCTTGCTGTTGACCCGCTTTGAAATTGTCGAAGATTGACTGAAAGGCAGACTGGACTTGTCCTTGAGGAGGGGAACCGTAGCTTGATGCGGGGGTATTTACCACAGCCTTAAGCGCCTGGTTAAGCTCTTCATATGGGCGATGATCTTCATCGATACTCGACTTGCCAATTCCAAAGCCACCTTCAGAACCCCACCCACCTCCGAATCCATATCCTCCTCCTACTGCACCTCCATAACCACCCCCACCTTTATTACCTCCGATAGAGGTGAGTACATCAGCTATCTTCTCAACAGTACCACCTTTAGCGTCCAAGATGGCTGCGGCTGTTCTTCCTCCAGTATTGATAAGATGAGCAATGCCCTTACCCTTAGCAATGATAATATCGGCAGTGGTTCCACCGGCAGCTTTGATAACCGCGGTTGCAGCTTTACCCTTAGCAGCAATCAAGCCGGACGCTTGGTTGGCTATGTTTGCCTTGATATTGACAACAGTGGCAAGTTTCTTTCCTCCATGGGCCAAAGCGGCTGAAGCGAAGGCTGCCTTTTGACTCAATACTTGGGAGAACTTTGCCGGAACTTGGCCAAGAGCGTGACCAACGGCCTTGGCTTTGATAGCCTTCTGATTTAATCCTGCAGATAGGACTTGTCCCCCCGAGTTCAAAAGCTGCTTACCTAAGTGTCCCGTTTGCTGAAGAACGTTCTGAACTTGATGGGCTTTTTGAGCCTTGACTCCTTGAACAGTTTGGACGATTCCTCCAACGATTCCGCCACCCAAATGTCCTCCCCCTTGGTTTCCGTTCCACCCTCCTTGAACTCCATTCTCGTAGCCTCCTCCGAGACCTAGTCCAAACTCACCCTTAACTCCACCCTCGAAACCCCCTCCGTATCCAGCTTGGGGCTGGTGTTGAACTTCTGGAGGACCGTAGTCCGGAACCACTGGTTTATTCACGGGCTCATAGTAAAGTTGATCCTTGGGTGAATAATAAGGGTCTTCGGGCTTGTTGACAAGGATATCTTGGATATTTCCTGGAGGTCCGTAGTTTTGCTGAGGACCACCATAATGAGAGGCCGTTTCTTGGGGGTACACGAACGTTTGGACGTTGTTGGGGTAGTCGTAATTATTCTTGAATTCAGACTCTTCCTGTACAGTTTCATTTTGCACAGCAGCCGCTGCAGGCTTTTTCTGCTGGGTAGCCTTGCTTCCTTCATCTTTGTAATCCTTGTAGTAGTCGTCGTTATACTGGTCATTGTTTCCATACTGGGCCTCATCCTGGACTTGAGAAGCGTTCTTCAAGTCGTAGTACTTGTTACTGTTTGAATTATAGGATTGCTGGGACGCTGAAGGGCTTTTCACATACAATGTGGACTTTGTGTTATGGGAATAGGTTGGCTGATTAGCTGGGATTGTTTCGTAGGCTAAGGGTAGGCTAGAATAACTTTCATCCTCGTAATTACTGTAGGGGTGGTTGTAGTAGGACATCGGAGGAGAGCTTTCTGCCCCTTGTTCATCCTCATCACCACGGGATATGTATTTTTTATTGGAACTGGGCATCTCCTGATAAGTGCCGTCTGGTTGGAGGTAGAACTCTTTGTGGACCATTACTCGGACTAAGTGTGACCGGTCGGATTCCGCACCTTCCATCATCTCATCTAGGAAAAATAAATAAAGCATAAGATTGTTACCAAAGCGTATAAATATTTGCGTGCAAAAACGCACATTCATATTAATAGCGTGCAAATACAGTGGATAATCACTATAAGGGTTTTGCGGAATTTATTTTCGAATTGATCTTTATCTTTAGACGAAACGTAAACGAAGGTCGGTACTAGACAGTGAAAACTTATTAATTACATTTATCGTGAGACTCTGGCATGATTTAATTTGATGCTAAAAATACGTATTAATTACTGTTTCAATTCCCTTTCAAGAATGTAAAGATGTTATCTAAAATATAATACATGTACATATGTCCTAGCCAAATGTCTTATTTTAATTCGAAATATATGAGCTAATGGACCTGTTTATTTTCAAATTGTTGCATCAGTTAATTATAACAAAATAAAATACCAGACAACAGAAATCCTTCTATACCTGCAACATCGTTATGATTTATAGACTGTTTTGTTACAATTCATTAATTTCATTATCTTAATTTTTTTAAATCGGATAGATGTAATAGTGTAAAATTTAATTGCAAAAACGAAATTAATTGTGGATGCTTTCTAGCAATGCCTCATTAAACATTCGGAAGCTCAATTTGCAACTCTTCTAGCAAGAGGTATAATTATCACGTCAAAAGTACTAGCACTCCTTGACTGCAGCCACCTTTGCTACTTTATAGCTGCATAATAAAAGCTTCAGGCCTTTGTCTCAAGATCAGTATGTAGATTTATCAGTAAATTACGCATAAATCAAAATCTACATGCAAAACAAAACGGTACTTGCTAGTTTTCTATTTTCTTGCCGTTCGTGAAAACGTGAATAATTAGAATGATTAATCAATTTATGAAAGACAACAACACTAACAGCTCATGTTTTCTGCTTGAGGCCTAGCAAACCTCTTAAACTATCACAAAATACGTATAACAAGTTTATTTATGGGTTCAATTTGTGCATGATAATAAGTTACAATTCGATTATCGCGAAAGGATGATCTGATCTGAAGGAATGTCACGATTATTTTTCGTTTCTCAGAATTCTACAACTCTATGCAGAGTGGCATCCGCAACCGTTATGAAAGTTTCAGGAAAAATATGGGCTGGCTATGATTATAATAAAATAATTGAGATAGAATTCTGCGGATCAAAATCTCTAGCAGGGTGATCCCACCAACAAAGTACAATCATGCCATGAGAGATTACTGTCGACTTCATCAAGGATCTACCTAGACGAAGGTTTCTGAATGAAAGTAAAAGTGAAAAGTAAAGGTAACCTTTCCTACCTTGAGTTTGGGCTCCAACCGTGACAAAACTGTGGATGAGTCCAATAGTTAAAAAAATCCTAAAAACCGTTAGGAATCCCATTTTGAAAGCTCGGTACAGCTTAGGACGCTCACAAATGATAGAAAATCACAAGAATCTCAGTCAGTAGCAGCTTTGATACTCAAAACTGTACCACTATCAGGCCTTTGCGTTGAAAGTGTAACTAAAACGCTTGGTCAGGTCAAACTTAGATTTTTCATTCGAGCGAACACACACACAGTCAGTAACAAACAACAAGATGTTAATCTTTGGAAATGTTGTACTACACGGGAAACAAACACACCTCCCTAGTAGCTTTAGGATTTCGTTAGCGATCGTTACAACTTCAATCGTATAATAGTTCTAGTTTGAGCCAAAATCTAACCCAAATGTTGGCAAACTTGTTTCGGCCGGTTGTAAATCCTTCCTTATGAAAATAGACTAAATTCTATTTATTCTTTGACTTTGTTACGATGTTGGATCGATGGTGATCCCCAAGAGGCAAAATAAAGACTGACGACTTAATACACCGGGACAAGCAGTTTTGGCCAAATAATATTGAAACCAATCAATTAATTTAGGACAAAGGGAAACATGACATGAGATGATCTGCGATGATCTCTGATCTTTGCTGAGTATCTCTCTTCTGCGAAGGATTTCAAAATCTATTCCGACTTCCGACTAGGTATACAACTCTTTTGCCAACAACCACACACACCACCAAAACGATAATCTTAGCAAGCAATCCTTTAAAAAAAAACTTAGGGCGAGAGATGCCAAAACTAAATGTAACGTTCCTTTGCTACAGAAATGGGATGACGAATTGGGATTTCAAAACATGGATATCCCCCTTCAGAGGGAGGAACATGACCAAGCAATTGTTGTAAATAAGATACACAAAAGCATGCTAAGCTAAATACTTCACAGCAGCAGAGACGACAGACGCTTGTTTTTGTAACATAATAGTTCACTCTACTTGAGTGCCTTCCGATCAACTTAATATATGACGTGATCCTCATTCTTCATACTAATTTCACTGGGCTGAGGTAGCAGGCTTTTAGCATGTCGAGTACAAGTGGAAGTGCGATTATCTAAGAATTATTTAAGAGTATCATTTGCAAAACTTGTACTGTTAACTTCTTCTGGTTAGTTATAGTATCTGTTAAAAGATTGTCAGCCCCCTTTGCCCATCAACTATTATCGTTTATCGCAGCGCTTCGATTTTGTTCAACAAATTCTGTTTGCACTTCTTTTCTTGGGAAGTTGAAAGGGTAAGTCAGACGGACATGTCAGTCGGTAGGCCCTAATCAGTCAGTAGTAGGATACCAATCTCATATCTCATCTCACCTTTTTCTTCATTGCATTCTTCTTGCAGAGTTATTTTATTATTACCAAACCAAATATATAACAATCAGAACAATAAAAATCTGCTCGCTTTGGTTAACCTCTCACACTCTTGGTCACAGCTTAAGTAAGCGCAATTACAACCCAGTTAGTTAATTTCTCATATGGATAATGGTACACATAAAAGTGGCGGAATCCTATGCAATGCGTACGTTTCAGGTGTAGATTTGCGCTAATATTTCTTTATTATTATAGGAAGTTCTATTTCCTCTTGGGTTATTACAATTACTTTCTGCCACAATTTAATGAGTAGGTAACTAAATCCGCGATGCAACAATTATTTATAATGCTTCTGCCTATAAGAGAGAAATAATTCTACAATACATATTAGTATTCGTTTCATAAAGCGTCTACTCTTATGGTCGAGTTGCATTCCTGTGCGTTTCAGATACGATCTTGGTTCTTGGGTTCTGAAACGAAACTTGAGATTTGAGAAAAAAACTCGTGTCAAAAGTTGTATTGTATGCACAATTAGAGGATCGAGAACAACTGTAATTAGGACAAATGGGGAAAAGCGGACATGCAATATTGAAGGCATCTATTTCAATGAAAATTTTAAAGCAACAAAAGGCTTTGCTTCTTCGTTTTTTATTTTGAAAAAACTGCATCCCTGTCAAATACATTTGACAGGTTGATACATTTACGGTACGGTTGACCAAAGTGGATTTTGAGTGCAATTTTAATGCAAATGCAAAAACGAAAGACAAAAAGAACCCACAAAACGGAATGCTAGCCTGATTTGGATTTTTGTACAATCGAGTAATAATCATCATGACGGTTGCCTTACTTAACCTTACTTTTATAAAAGTTACGTGTACTTGATGATGAATGAAAGTGAAACTTTCCACTTGAGATTACTTACAAGTCGTCTTGTTTAATGTAAAATACAATGTACGGAATGAAGATTACTATTACACTACAACGGCAGAGGTAAGCAAAACGCAAGTAGTTTTCTGCAAACAGACACCCAAGAACTTTTAATCTACCTATTGTTGGACATTGTTTAAAACAAGTATTGTAAGCTTTGTTTTGTAGTTCTTTTAATTGTAATAGTTGCATGCATATAAAATTACTTTTTAGGGATTAGATGGATTAAATATTCATTCAAAAGCAATTAGCACAAAATTTTGGCAACTGAATGTATATTAATGTCGTTTTGTAAGCACTGGTGATAAAAATAACATTAGGTTAGGTAGGTACTAGATTTAGAAACTTGGGTTGGAGGAATAAACTTCCATTGCATCCTCATCCCACGATTAGCTTGAAAGATGCATAACAAGTATTTTAATTATTTCTGGGTAAAGATGGTCATGGTACTTTCTTTCATTTATTTATTGCTGGTGAAGATGGTGCAGTTCATCGTTTCATAGTCGATCCCTTTTAGTTTTACACATTTAAGAATAGGTACACCACGGAGATAAATAATTAAGGAAATCAATATGCAGTACAAAATTTGTGATTTCAATCTATAATTTAAAAAAATTAATTCCACTTACTATTAAGCAATAAATTTTAGTTAACAAGAATGCAAAGGGTAGTTTTGGATGATTCTTAAGAAATAAACAATAATTTTACAGCAAATGTACGCAAGGTTTGCTATGAAATATATTGGATATCCTGATTTGTAATCGTTGGTGTGAAAACATTAATCAAAGATTACATTAATGCAATTAAGCGTCTTTAGGAAAAGTATGTAGTGAAATGGTGTAAATGTTTCATACGTTTTCAGGCCAAAAGTGATAATGTTTTGTTTATGTATTCAGTCAGATCCACGTCATCCAAAGATACCTTGTCATCATATAATTGGTTTTTGACTTACCGTATTTCCTGTTTTAATTCCCCAGGAGAGTTATTGTTTATAAGGAAAATTTTAAATTTTAACATATATAAAGGTAGGGGGAATTATTTAGAGGGTGGAAATATTAAGGGAAAATTAAAACGGAAGATACGGTACCTCCGTTGTGTAACTTAAATTAGGTAATTGTTTAGTAAAATCATGTGCAAAACCTGATTCATTGCTCATTAAAGAACGATAAAGAAGCTGATTTTTTCCGGTAAAAATAGGAAACCTTGGGATGGGCTAAGGAATTTATCAAGAAACGTGCTTTTTGTATTCAGCAATCTGCAATCCAAAATACTTTTACCTATGATGATTATGAACTACTCGTGCTGCTTAAGCATTCAATTCCAATAATCGGCCAACTAATTTTGAGGGTAGTTTTTTGTCATTAAATGATTTGGGATTTGGCTATGATCCTCAGCATCAGCATACCGCTTGGTACGTATTTTAATTCATGTAAATTAGTTAATGGGCATAGGAATAACAGTTGTAAAACGTTGTTACTCATCGAGTAATTTAGCAGTTTGTGAAGTGTTACCTTTTTATCGTTAAATAGAAAAAGACAAACACGTTAACTTTACGCTTAACGCTTTTGAAAATAGTTGGACAGTAAGTTTAGGTCTAGTTTGCATATAAGTTGAAAATTCAATTCAAATACAGAAAACCAGTTTCGTTTTAAAATTAAAAAGCAGAGCCCAGTGAATTTTTTACGTGTTGGGCGGATAACTCTTTAATAAATCCAATTGCATATATTGGACTTTTCATTAAAGACAAGAAGCCAATTTCCTTATGAGGTCTGTTGGACGGAAGCAGTTTATTTGCTTGCCTCGTGTTAAGATATCTAGCTAACAAAACTAGACTTACTTTTCATAGCGTAGTCGAAAATGAAATCATATTTTTACTACACCTTCTTTACATTCTAATTGAACACAAGTCTTACCATCAAAGTGATCGCTTTTCAAACAAACTATTGCCTACAAGTTATGCCTCAATTATAACGGCATGAAACAAATATAATTGTCAGTTTACATTTCGGACTTCTATGTCATTCATTGCACTAATGGTACGATAGAACTGTGTATAGCATATTTAAAGACAAAGACTACTCTGGATTTTGATTGTGCCGAGACAGCGACAGCGACAGCATGTTGTAAACCAAAAGTAAATTACACCAGTTGTATCATATAATTACCAATTTGTTCTTCGACATTTTTAAGAAAAGAAACATGATAATAACTTTTTTGAAGTCTGCCTGATTGAACACAGTTTTAAAAGCGTTTTATTAGCTAGCTTTAGGGAATTTCTCACCACCAAGACCTCCCTCTGACACAAGTATGGTAGATTTTTAGCCTCAGGATGAAATAAATTGCTTTTTAAACCAGAAAAAACACGAAATTGCTTTACAACTTTATCAGAAAGAAGCATAACCTTTCATTTTAAGCTAGATAATAATACTAATCAATCTCACCAAAAGCAAACATTGAATTAAAGCGACCCTAGACACGCACGCACACAGTCAGTATAAAGCAAAAGCACAGCAAATAAATATTCCATTGCAATACGACCCCGTGCCATCTTAGACCTAAGCAAGAAAGTTTTTAATTACAAGTCAATAATTGACATAAGAGATGATAAGAGATTTGTCACTTTAGGACTTGGAATCCTAAATGATTTTTGCATGTTTAAAGTCACAATAACTTTGTCCTGACCCTGCATACGGTAAGGCGACAGTCAGTTCCTTAACAAAAGTCAACTAACCATCAAATAAAATCTTCAAAGACATCGGACAAGAACAAGGCAAAGAAATCTTGTCTCATTGGCAGGTATACATGAATGAAACCATAAACAACGTAATTATTCATATAGATACAGGTGCCCGACCGGTGACAAGATTACAATGCGTGTTGTAGTCAAGTGTTGTTGTATGATGATATTTAACACAGTCAAGCGAAATGTCAATCACTTATCGCACTTACCGAATCTACGGGACAAAGGTACTTACAAAATTATATACCGAATGAATAAATTGTAATGTTTTTTTATTTACTATCATGCATATTAGCATCACGTTTCTTAAATTTAAAATGGTTAAAAATACATGAAAAGGTGGTTCTCTAACTATTTAATCTAATTATTCATCGAAAAAGTGATCTAATCTTGTTTCGTCTGTCTGTAGAACCTTTTCTATTAGATTACAGTACAAAGGTATGCAGATACAGATGATAATTTCCGTATCGAATTTCATAAATTTCATCAAACAACTCGATCTGCTTACGCAGACGATAACGGGGGAAGATTTATTGGCTTTTACTTTACTCAAGCAGACTAAATGACCGTTTGCACATAATACGTACATCCTTTTAGGAAACTCGTTTGCGTTTGGGTTATTGAGAATCAATTCTTATTTAATTATAAAAATGTTCTCTTTTCGAAAATTACATTATTAATATTATGATAAATTACACAATGATATGACAGCAGATGAATTAGTTCGATTTCCTGCTACAACTGCATAATTTTATTACCCTTGTTAATTAACAAGTCCCGTTTAGATGTGAGTACTTATACAGTTATTACTTTATTTAATGTTAATAAGGTTATTAAGATGTTGAAGAGTGCTTAGCTTAACCTTTGGTTGACCTGCGTTGACACGGAAGCTTTAAAGATACCGATTTTTAAAATGCAGAAGCAAAAACAATAACGAGATGACTTATGACTATTGAGTCAAGAGAAAATACATGAAATATACTACAAAGAAAAGTGTGCTATCAACCACGTAGGCATCTTGTTAAAGTGAATTATGAGCTTGAGTCGACGATTTTGCATAAAAAGTCCATAAAGGGGTTCAATTTTGCCCAGTGACAAAAAGAACATCGGCCCTTTTCAAATTAACATTATAATGTCATTTGAAACCTCTTGATTGTTTGCAAAGTATTAATTAGACAGGTCGCCGAGGGTAATAAAACAAATGGCTTGCTTTGTTTCGTGAAGTTGTAACAACTTGTGTTCGTTTCTTGCATTGTAAACCCATCCTTCTTTCTTGCGTGCCTTTTTTTCAATTTTATTTCTACCACTACAGTTGACCACTGGCGATTTCTTGTACTCGCGTCATCACTTCGTGCCAGGTTTCATATTACCACTAAATCAATCCTTTGATGGTCACTACTCTCCTAAAGGAGAAATTTATACATTAGAGAAATAATTTATAAAGTTATCGGCTGAAAAATGTTCGGCCTGAGAAGTAAAAAACGTAATTTCCTGTCCAACTACACTCTAAACATACTTTAGATAAATCATGCCCCATTAAAGATTCTGTATCCGTTTCAATCGGTTATTAAATGGATTTACGAGAAGCTAAAGCTACCTCTACTTCTACTTCTTTCATATTTGCTTCATATCATAATCTTAATTACTGCATTGAATCTTTCACAATGTTACGTTTCTCCTTGCGTAGCTGGTACCTGTTTTTTTGAAGGAAAGCTTTTGCAGAAATCTAAAGTTACTTTTATTTGCTTTATTAATGCTTTTGAATAGGGGGTATTACATCTGATCTGATCAGGATTCTTTATTGAGTATAGGTTGCAATTGCAACAAATTTAAAACTTTACAAT
Source organism: Hydroisotoma schaefferi (assembly GCA_034682405.1). NCBI lineage: Eukaryota > Metazoa > Arthropoda > Collembola > Entomobryomorpha > Isotomidae > Hydroisotoma > Hydroisotoma schaefferi. Next base: position 10,507 of record JAQFZX010001629.1, on the reverse strand, counting down.
AGGTTGTAAAGAAGGCAATAAAAATTCCTTGATTACAATGATTTACTACTGCATTAACGTAGTTTTAATACTTTTACAAAAGGCCAACTTTACCCACTTTTTAACCCAGCCAATTTGGCTAAATGTAGCCATGCTGTGCCCCCACATAAATATGAATGGCTGATATTGATCAGGTCGGACATAGACAATAGGGTTGGAGTTTCTCCTTTGGGTTTAGAGGTTGCCCCAAAAACTCTGAAACTTTTTTCCACAGAAGTTGCCCCCGGCTTTGGACTCTGAAAAATTTCTAAAAGGAGGTTGCCCCCAGAGAAAGTCATTTATGGGGCAACCTTTTTTTAGAACTTTGAGGATTAGTTTTGGGGGCAACCCTACTCAAAAAGGGGCGGAGAGTTTACTCACTCTTGGGGGCAACCCTTTCTTGGACTCGGACAAATATTGTTAGGGGGCAACATTTTTCTAAATCTACTCAAAAAGGGACGGGGTCAACTCACTGTGAGATCGAGATTCTACTCACTCTTGGAGGCAACCTTTTGGATTGGTTGCCCCCAAAGGTTGCCCCATAAGGTTGCCCCCAAAGGTTGCCCCATAAGGTTGCCCCCAAGAGGGAGTAGAATCTCGATCTCAAAGTGGGTTGACCCCGTCCCTTTTTGAGTAGATTTAGAAAAATGTTGCCCCCGAACAATAGTTGTCAAGAGTCCAAGAAAGGGTTGCCCCCACGGAGTAAACTCTCCGCCCCTTTTTGAGTAGGAAATTTCCCCTTCCCGAGAAATAGCTTAAATGTTTTAAGAATGGGGGAAAACATCTAGGATAATTTAATTATGATCAATGATAATTGAAGGACTTTTTTTACTCCACGTAACGGGGATTTCCTTACATTAATTAACTGACATAATGTAACCGGCTATGCAAATCTGGTTTTTCTAGTAGTTTTGTTTTCAAATTGTACGATAAATGTCAATCATATTTCTAGCTATGGATGCGGATGTTGTGATGATAGTAGAAAAATACCTATCGGCTCACATATCGGCTCATATCAATAAAAAGCTGTTGAAAATCCTTTAAAATGCTGTAGGTATAGATGCTTCTAGAATGACTATAAATTTCCACAGAATTAGAAGGAATAGGAAGTGGCGCAAGAAGATCATTAAAATTTTGAGTTTAATCGACAATTAAACCTTAACATCCAACTACCCAACAGTATTCATGAATGCAGGTCACACATCTTTACTTTGTAGTAGGCAATTAGCTTTACAATTTATTAAGTGCAAGTAGCAAAAGTAACAAATCGATTTGCTATTTGAAAAGAAGAACAAGCAAAATATTAAATAATTGGGGAATATAAAGTTGCAAAGCACGATTGTAGACATAATAATGCTTGTAATTTTCTGTAAATCTTCATAATCTAAAGCAATACTAGCTTACAAACTACAATAAATGTATACCATTATTTTATGAAGTAATTAGAGTAAATAACTGGGAGATTGTCTTGAGTGATGGAGGCTAATTGTTGTAAATCATGAAGGGCCATTACACCCTGGCTGGACTTATTGTAGTCTATGAGAAAGGAAGCAGTTCTATTGTAGTTTGTAGTATGTTATTATTACACACTGAAACTGCTTACAATTTACAGTGTAACATGTAACATTCTTCTAAATACCGTAATATTAATAAATCGTGTGGTTGGAGTAGGTGAAAGATTAATGTGGAACTGTCAATTGTGTGATGGGCAGAGCCGATCAAGGTTTTTTTTGTGCATGCATTGCATAGCAGCAAACCCAACAGAACAGAGATAGTCGCTTGCTAAAAAAAACCAACGGAAGTGGATGAAACAATGAAACTGTTTTGGTTTGGTTACTTCTTGCAGGTTTTGCTACTTTTAAAATGTGTAAGGAACGTTTGCCAACATCTATATCTCTATATTTTGCAATTCAATCATATCATCATCATAAATTATTTTAATGAGTCATGAAAAATTGAAATGGAAATGATTCCTTCTCATTTTTAGGCTAAATAGAACAATTGCATCGAAATTTGGAATACAAGTTCTCACAATGTATCTGCCGATCTAATTCTGTTTTGATCGCTTTAAAATCTTTATGATATGATTCAGACTTTAAGTCTGCTGCCTTCTTATTTTGAGACAAACTTTTCGCACGTCATCTCAGCCACAAAACGTGAACGTCATTTGTAAAGCTAAATCAACATGAAGGGGAACATCATTGTTTGTTTCTGCTCTAAGAACTTAAGAACCTATAATAAAATGACTACAAGTGTGGCTGCCGCTGACTCGGACACGGAAGGCAATAAATACTATAAGGGTGCGACCTTTTTTGTACATTTTTATACTTTCAGATCTTCGTTTTGCTTAAAGAAATTAAATTTTTATTTAAGTATCACTAATAAATAGTGGCAGGTACACAGAATGTGAGATCAATAGTCCAATCGTTATTATAACTTTGCATTGACGATGGCGATAGGTGATAAAATCAGCTTGATTTAAATATAGCATCAAATGGAGAAGATGATATAGGATAGCGTTTTTTTCAACACGAATAAAAGTATGATATGCATTTCTTAATTAATTGGATTTATACCATACGCAAAGTAGGATGACCTTCAGACTAATGCACCTTCAGCGTGGTTTTTGCATGGATTTGGATGGAATACTTGAGCATGACCATTGACCAGAGTAGAGTAGTACATGATAAGTGTATGTACCTGCTGAGTATTTGACTTTGGTTTTTATAACATTATAACTCTGGAAATCTGTTGATTAGCTAACATTTCATTACTCTACTCCAGAGTTGCATGCACTAGCAACAGCTCAGTGGTGTAACCGAATTAATAAGATTGAATAGAAAATTATTTACTGAAATGGAACGGTGGTCAGGAAGGGTGGCTTTGGTGACCGGAGCGGGGGCAGGAATTGGTGCGGCTATAGCTGCAGCTTTGGTCAAAAATGGAATGAGTGTCATCGGCTGTGCGAGGAATATTCAGCCGATTAAAGTAATAAAAAATGAATTATAATTAAGGGATGTCTCATGAATTGATTTAAAAAACGTTTAAGCTTTATCTGGACCTTGTATAGGACTTGGCATCCGAACTAGGAGAGAGCAAAGGGAAGCTTGTGGCTTATAAATGTGATGTGGGCAGTGAGGCCGAAGCTGAAGGCATGTTTCAGTTTATTGAGAAGAACTACGGTGGGGCGGATGTGATTGTCAATAATGCTGGGATTGGAACAATGACTCCACTCCTAGGTTTACGGATTTTAAAGACCTGACTGCTTATCAAATATCCTAGGCGTAAAATACTGAATTGTGATATAACATTTTTGATAGAACTATCAGCCCCAGAGATGCAAGGGATCCTAAATGTCAATATAGTGGCACCCGTAATTTGTGCAAAACTCGGTGTCAGGTCTATGCTGGCTAGAAAAGTTGACGATGGGCATATTTTCAATCTTAACAGGTCTGCAGTTTACAACAACCCACTGGTTTCTTCATGTACCCACTAGAATTTTAGAAATGCCCTATCTTTTACCTGCTAAACAGGCCCCGCCCACCCAAACCCATTCCTATCCTTTAATGTTTTTGTACCCACTGATACCCGCTCGTGGTTACGCCTATGTCCTCTACAATAATATGATCCTTTTCATCAAAGCGTTTATCAATATTATGTTTGAATTCCACTCCTTGTTTTCAGCATGCTAGGCCACTTTGTGACCAACATCATGAATTTTTATGCTGCCACAAAATTCGCAATAACAGCTCTGAATCAAGGTAATTATTGACAAAAAAACATTACACTTCCTCAATGGAAAATAATGGCCTTAACTTGAGCTTTCATTTCCATTGAGTAGGTTTGAGAAAGGAACTGGCAGATAAAGGGTCAAGAATTAGAGTTACAGTAAGTTAACTTCAGTTTCGGCCAAACACTTTCTGTAAAACTGAAATTACATTAAAATGCGTTTGTCATTTTTAGAGCATAAGTCCAGGTCGGACAGAAACTCACTTTCATGCTGCAGCATTCAAGGATGAGGAAAAGGCTAAAGCGCTATACTCATCGCTGGAAAGTCTTACACCTCAAGACGTTGCGGATGCGGTTATTTATGCCTTATCTGCCCCTGCTTCAGTACAGGTCAGTTCTGTAAATTCTTCATCTAAAATAGTAATGGGCATATTTAAAAAATCATACACAAATTCCTTCCAGGTATATGACGTGCAACTACAGACTACTCATTTAGGAAACCCTGCTGCATACAAATCTTAAGGAACAAAACACGCCATCCATTTGCGACTTCCTATTCCAGTATTGCTTTATTTATTCAACTAAAAAGTGTAAAGTTATCATCTAAAAGAAATGAGAACGGTTATTTAGGCACAATCAAAACTTTTCTACTCAGATATAACATTCAATACAAAGACGTTTAATTCATACCCATTTTAAATAGAATTAGTCGACTATTAGTAATTCCTTCCATTTACAACAGTTATTATTCACACGAACTGTGCTTGTACATATTTAGTACAATTCGAAAAACATGTCTAACCCAATGCATAACTCGGTTGTCTAATTTGTTTAAGATGAACTTTTTTACCCAACCGCGACCGTGTTGAGCTAATAACTTGTAAATTAGTTCCTCATCATCATCACTTATCTTATATGTGCCAGAAATTGGTCTTTTTAAATGGCCGCATATCCCAACATTTAAGTAGCACGGTACGGTATAGAGTACATTGGTAGAATTTACGCCTTATATTCAGTCAATCCATAGGTAAAGTAATGCATGAGTTTGGCACAAATGCCAAATACTAATTAGTAAACTTCATGGGCTATACATAATCTTGCTGCCTTAATTTTATTCATTTTTACTAACATAAGACATTAATGGATGTTAAGGAATCCGGGAAGTCATACCTAAATGATTACAAGCATTATTAGGAAAAGGTTATAAATCTAAGAATAATGACTTCGATAATTTATTAACATTTATTATTGCATATATAACTTCTGCGGCTACAGCGGTTAAGCTCTAATTACGCTGAGAGTTTTGATACTATATTTTACAACCAAAACCCTTTGGCGTCCCTTAACATCGTAAAGTGTTTCATGCATTCCCTAGTAAAGCCAGCAGGGTAAAGTATGCCTGAATATAACTTTCCATTACTTTTATTCTCATGCAGTCATTAATTTAAAATAAAATGCAGTAACTGGATTTTCTAGAAAAGGAGCCAGTCGGCAACTGTCAAAATTGAATATGGAATATAAACTGCCCCAGCATTTTTTTAATTTACTTAATTTTGTATCTGCGCTTCCCACGCCTATCAATTTCCGTAGCCATTTATAAATTTGTCAACCCATCCATCATCCACTGCTACCAATTAGCGATAATCAGTACATGCAATAAAATTTACTCACCTCTTAAGAAATACTTCATCAATGAAGCTCCCTATCCCTAAGGCATTGCACGCCGATCGAAGCCAAGTAAAGATCTTCACGATTTACTTCAGGCCAACTTCTTTCTTTATAGGGACTTTTAGATATTTTAGCCAAATTACTGCATAATCTATCAGGAGATCAGGAGTTGGAATGCGGTGGATAACAATGAAATATGAGGGTTATCAAAACGAAGATAAGATTATTTTTATATTTTTGTATGCGTGTAAATTATTATTGTGCATTAGTGCAATAGTTCACGTTTAGAAAAGGGGATGTCTACTCAAATTCTTATAAATAGAAGCTCTATTTTTCTTCCAACTTCACAAACCAAGATGAAGTTCGTTATGCATAATCTTGCCATTTTACGCCTACGATTAAAAAACGTTCAGACATACATAGAAGAAGCCCTTTTTAGAATGGTTAAATGCATCAGAATAGTAGACTTAAGAAGGGGCCGACGGCCAAATACCCCGAAATGAAGTCAGTCTTTATGTAAGTTATTTAAAGAATTACATGTTTCAACTGCAGAAATCCACGCAGTTAAAACGTTCTATTGATAAAAAAAATTAACATTTTACGTTTATTAAAACGCTAAGGTTGATAGCTAATTAAATACCCAAAGTTCGAAAAGGTGTATCCAATCTTTTGCTGAAATTCACACGAAACTGTATTCCTGACTTCGACAGCCGAGCATGGAAATCCTCCACTTGCAGCAACGGCTTTTATACAAAACTTTGCTGCCAGTGCTGCATAGCCCTTATTCCTATGTTCTTCTACAGTATGCAGCATCCCCATTAAACCAATTCCATTAACAGCAATCCCACTAACAGGAATACCATCGACGTACACACCACCGGAAGCGTTGTTAATAAGGAACGTTCTTATAGCCTCTTCTGAACCTGCACCAGATTTAGCGAACTTCCAAGTGCTGCAAAAGAATTCCGTCCCTAAAACCGCGTCCATCTGCCTAAGGTCCACGTTTGTGGCCGTAGGAAGCTCTATCCTATTTTTAAAATTTTCAAAACTGTTGATACATATTTGCATTAACTTTCTTGCTAAGGATAACAGGATGAGTTCCTCAAAGTACCTCAATTTGGTAGCTTGATCTGGATGCATAACAAAACACTTTAAGGGCATAGTCCGGACACAATTTCCCATGTCTTGAGTACTTATCCCCCAAATCAGTTTACTGACTTCGTTATCGGGACAGAAAATGTTGTAATTTTTACCCCAATTGAATATCTTGCTCTCCCTGAAAGCGTCTTTTATACTATCTGTGATTTTAGCATTTGTAGCTGCTGATATGACGAACCGAGATCCGTGATCCTTAATTGGGCAAGTAAAGCATAAAAACATTCACATTTCATGGATTTATTACATGGAGATGCTTGCTAGGTTAGGTCAGTGCTTGAATTCTAAGTAAGCTATAACTTCTCTATAATATGTTGCAACGATCCACGTTTCATCGTCACCGGCCCCTTCAGGCAGGAGCTTGTAAAATGAACCCAGGTCACAGTGCGTTTCTGAGGTTGATTTCCTTTCCAAATGCTTTAACGCCATATTATATACCTAAAATGGCATTTGTCACCAATCACCATGCTTTTAGAATGTGTTTTAGGAAAACATGCATTTGCTTAGTTTGTGAACAAAAACTTGAAAGCATCAACAATCAACGTACATTTGCAGACTTCGGCAGTCGCGAACTAAGTAACGGTAGTATTATATACACATTGTCTACCCGTACAAATGGGCTGGGATCAATAGATGGTGAATCCATTCTGATCTAACTAAAATACAAGCTGAATAGCTCAAGGGGTTTGGAAATAATTGTTTGCAAACAATGAAGGAAACTGCAGGTCTCATGAAAGATCAATAATTTAATTTAGAATATACTGCAACATGTGACTATCAAAGCAATGCAAATAAAATCTAGTTGTGCGTGCAAAAAATGATAACTTAATATCATCCGATCTGCCCATCAGCAAAGGCAGCATAAGCATGCATCCCGGATAATTCGCAAGCAAAAACTGTTAACATGGATAAATCTATCCAGTGGATGTAGATGGATGACGCTGTGCTGGTAGTGGCAGTGGCAATGGCAATCAAATATACTCTTTCGCAGCATAACAAATTCGTTTTTTTCGGCATGCGATATGCCACCTCTAATAGAATCAATATATTTTGCATTCAATTAGAGAGAGATCTTATCCGGCATAAAACTGTCGAATGTCAATGTACTTATACCCTTTCAATAAATCGGCACGACTTTAACGCAGCGTTTACTACATAAATTATAATATTTTTATTACTTGAATGTATTCATTGGGCCTTTCATTTCTGATAATACTTTCTTACTGTGACATGCCTGTCGGTTATGTTCGCAATGAATCTATGGATCAGTTGTGTGTGATGCTACATTTCGACTCAGCATGGCACTTTAAACTAGACATAGACACGCCTAACAAATAAATGACACATGTATATCAGATACTTAAAACAATGCAATGCATTTCAGACATCAAATCGAGCGTAACTATTGTTCTTTGTTACACTTACTTTCTACACGTCTATTTCTAAAGTCTTCTCCCATATTGGATACAGCTAGTTTTCAGTAAATCGATAACTGTACAGTAATCTAATTTGTTCATATTGAAGGCAGGACCTATCCACCTATCTGTTGTTACAATAAAAGCTCTAATATTTAAAGTAAGGAAAGACATCTAAGAATCGTATTATTTGTTGGTTGGCAATATTATATGTATGTGTGTGATCTGGAAGCATTCTAAAATTTATAAAAACAATATCTTCTATCAAGGGAAAAGGATAAAAAGGTATACAGTAAAGTTATATAAAGCAGTTGAAACTTCATGCTACAAAACGGGATGTACAATATAATACGATCGATTGATATACATTTCACGTTTGAACATAGTAGTTTGAAAATAATATGACTAATTTATTAAGTTAATCTATTTATAGTATATCTATTTGTCGGTTACAACCGGACTGGTATTGGAATTTTCAACGTTCATAGTATTATTTTCATTATCCTCATCGTCTGAATTCCCCTCCATAGCATCTTCAAACTGTCCATTAAGCGCTGAAGAATCCGACGACAATGACAAGGCAGATGGAACCATTGTACTAGCTATTTTGGAACAAAATTCTGGATATGTTTGTCCATTCAAAAGACAAACTATGATGACAGTCATGTTGTCGCAGCCCAATCCTCCCATTTGACAGTCTGGAGCTAAACAACTCCCCATTATTTCCTCGCAAATTGCTTCCGGTTCCAAACCAAGACCAATTCGACGTCTGACAAACTCGACCGCTTCCTCGTTAGTAAGCACGTCCCAAATCCCATCACAGGCTAATATGATAAACTCCCAGTCTTCATTTATTGTACGAACCTCAACATCCGGAAGTGCGATGACCATTTGTTCTTCTGGTTTCATGCTTACATTTCGTTTAAAAACAAAGTCGCCTAGAGCCCGTGAAAGCGCTAGGTTTCCATTCACTCGGTTGTACTCTACCCACCCGCCTGCTCGCGCTATCCGCGTGCTTTCTTCCGTATTATTCGGTTTATGGTCTTTCGACAATGGCTCACAAGCACCTTTTATTGACGCCACAGCTCGGGAGTCTCCAACATTTGCACAATACAATTTGCTGTCTTTTATGAAAACTGTAATAGCCGTTGTACCCGCTAACTCATCCCTCATCAGCTCATCCTTTTGCATGGCTTCATCGAATTCTAAGAACCCTTGCTTCAAGGCATTTACAATATCTCCCGTTCGATACTCTGGTCTTTGTATGACGAATTTGTGAAGATGATTTCCAGCATGCTGAGCTACTTTCGGTCCTGCATAAAAACCCATTACTTTAATAAACAATCTCTTAACCTTAAAAAACCCCTCTTAGACAGAATAAAATTTCCCTACCTCCATGGCCATCATAAACAGCGAAAAATGTTGCCTCATGATCATCAGGCAACGAAAGAATGTGAGTATGACAGTCTTCCATCGTAACACGCCATCCTTGCATGCAACTTGATCCAACTTTATACACAGAATTCTGTACACCGGCGGATTCCTTAGCAGTAACTGGCTCCGATAAAGTCTGCCCCATTGTATTCAACGCAGGCGATAAAAAAGCAGAACTTAAATAGAATTATTCACAAGACCCCAACAGTTCCTTCGATTAAGCAGTCTTCAGCTCAGCAAAACGGACAGCTCGAAGCGGTCTTCAGGTCCAGATCCCCATAATTTATTAAAATCCTGTAATTTTAAACAACGAATTAAATACGTAAGTCATAATTTTCAAAAAAGCCACTTTACTTTACAACTTACCAAACCAAATGTAGTTGAAATCCTTCGTCTAAATTCCAAACTCTAAATGAAAAACGCCCAGCCTTTCGAACAACCATAAACAGTAGCAGTGGGTAGGGTAGTTAGTTGATGGACCGGAAGTGAGTTTACTTTACAATCTATTAAAAAAATACCCAAAATATCCCAAAAATCCTTACTTTCTTAAACAAAAAACAAACAATGCAATGCTTACAATTTTACAAATACAAAAATAAACAAACTACTCACATTTCACTAGAAACTTCCGCGCTTCGACTGGGTAGGAATAAATTTTGATGATGACACGACAAATTAGAGTAATAAAATCCGATTCCGAACAGTTTCGAACCTATTAAAAGTGGGTAAAAACGGGTATTTTGGTGACGGGTTCGGGGGATAAGTAAGTGGGTGTCGTTCGTTGACTAGGAAATCGACAAAAGGAAAAATAATAATTAATTAAATTCTTTGCCAAAAAAGCAGCAACTCTTCCTTGTTTGTGTAAAAAGAGGATCACGCAGTTCACCCTTTTGAACTGGAAGGTTTGACAAACTCTGCCGCTAGTTTGGACCAATATTTAGTCACTTTTTATAGAGTTAGGACTTTTCTTTCGGATCTGAGCTGCTTTTTTTGCGAGGCTTTTTTCCCCACATGCATGCAACTTTCTAGCAAAACTTTAGGTACCGTATTTCTGGAAATAATTTCCAACTTTAATAGTTCCCCGTACT
>JAQFZX010001628.1:0-26920 GCA_034682405.1 Hydroisotoma schaefferi | reverse complement strand
TTTTAGAAATAAAAGCCCCACAGAAAGTAGAAACCCCCGCACTTAGAAACCTCCTCAGTCGGAATTAACGTTTATTACATTGCAACTTCAACTGAAGTGTGTCCAGCTCATTTTATCGTATTGAATATAACTTCATAAATTAGTTTGGTTAAAATGTTTATCCTTCAAGAATAACTAAATGAAGGGATTGGTAAGAATCGCGGAGCAATGATATTCAGCTTCAGCAGCGTCGTTATTCAGTTTAATCGGGTCATGTGTGTGAGTCCCTCTCTTAGCCGTAACAGTAAGAACGTCCAGGGTGGTTAGAAGAGACGCACCACATTTTTCCTTTGAACAACGTTTATTACACTGCCAAAAGATGCCTTTTCGTCCTTTGTTGCTGATGACGTACCGGTAGCCTTGATATTCTAACGCTGGGTTTCCTTGCGTAGAAGTCTTTATTTCCAAACCTATAAAAAACAGACCCCATCTAAATTAACTTCAGCGACTCACTTTAGTTTTTCAATGGAAGTACAGCCCTCATAATCGTTAACCACGCTCAACTTTCATGCACCACTCCATCTCCATGTTAAAACTGGTATACATTGACGGGAGTACGACATATCGTCAACAACATTCGAAGTGATATGCTTTATGATTCATGAGGAACAGTGATTGCATGGTGCTTATTGACGCAAAATCTACCGCTTGATGCTTTTCTTTCCTACCACCGATTTGAGAAATAAAATACGCAATGACCCATAGACAAAGTATCCCTATGACCGTTTATATCACAACAATTAAGAAAAACATGGACAAAACCAACTCATACATTAATTGAACTCTTCATCATCTTAATATTTCACTATTGAATTTCTGCCAAAAATAGATAACTTTCGAATGACCGGCTACAGTAACAGGACGTTTTGTTGTAAATAATAAATAAATAAGTCAGTACACTAAATCTACGTGGTTTATCGTTGTAGAAATAAATCCTCCAATTGTTATTTCTATGTTTTAATTCAGCCTAGCCATTAGCCAAGCCAAAGATAAAGAAAGAAGTAACCGAAATGGAAGTAGATAACTTCAACTTTTTAAAATGCTTGTCCCCCACAGCTAAAAACTTTTATTGTATTTCCAATTTCAACACAGCCCATTTAATTACATTCAAGAATAGCAGGATGTAATTAGGTTAAACTGAACATGGTAATTTATTACAGAGTAGAAACAGATATTGTAGAGTAGAAATACAACTTTTTATCCCTTTTAAGTGACCTGATATGAATATGATATAATTGTCGAATAAATCATCGACTTGACTTAATCAGTGTATGTAAATCCATCAAGCATAACTAAATGAAAGAATTTAGAAGATGAAGAACCCCGAGGTCATTGTTTTCAGCGTCGTTGTCCAGTTCAATGATCGGATCATGTGTATGAGTCCCGACCTCATCCTCAACATCATAATCAAGCGTCGTCCGAAGATATGCATAACACCAGCGTTTGGAGTTTCCACTTTTGGTTCCGCTTTTTGTACCTGTAGCACATCTCCAATTTAACGTGCTCCGTCCTTTTTTGTTTAGGCAGTACCGGAAGCCTTTATATTCTAATACTGGATTTCCTCTCGCCGAATTCTTAATTCTCAAACCTACAAATAATAAATAATAGAACCCCATCAAATTAAAATAAGCGTTCATTACCAAAAGCAGTCCAAATTAATCAGACTAGTGCAGTGTGCGTTAACTATTTGTCCACTCTAGAGTTAAAATGCTATAAATTCATGGAGTTAGCTCCACGCCTAGATCCATTATAAGGATACTTTAAGTATGCGGCCTGGCAGAGGGGTGAAATACGCAGATAAGTTCAGATTTAATTTAGTTAATTCAAACACGGAAGCATCATTGGCCAAACCTTGCCCTTTATTCATCCGCCGTTTAGGGTTATTTTACAAGAAAAATTCTGCCTACAAACCTTCATTAAATGGTTACCTCGGCACATGGTTACCTCAGCACTCATTAAGTATTTTAATACTTAAGGAATGGATTCATAAAAACTACAGGGGTATTTTCGTCCTCGTCACACTTTTCGGTTACAGGGTCATGAGTATGAATTCCAACCTCGGCCTTTACAGTAAGATAGTCAAAGCTCGTATGAAGGAGAGCAGAGCACCTAAACTTTCCGCAACTTTTAGAGCAACGCCACCGTATTGCTTTTACTCCTTTTTTGATTAACCTGTAACGGTAGCCTCTAAACTCTAAGGCTGGTTGTCCTTTTTGGGAAGTCTTAATTTGCAAACCTATAAAAATATAGATCCCAATCAAAATTAACATCAATGACTGTTCAGCACAATAAATTTAACTTGGCCCAGCTTTACATTCAAGTATTGAAAGGCATGACGCTAGTGCTAGTGATTAGAATTAGGTACAGAAGAATAACTGACTTAAGGTAACTTGGACAGAAAGTGCAAAACCCCTTCATTTTTAGAAACTCAGAGCCAGAGCTAAACGATTATTTGATATAAAAAAATGCAACTCAGCTTGCGGTAGATTTTACTAACGTGAACAAGTTATAAAAGGCAATAAATCTGTACTTTGGCGAATGTCAATTTCAATAACGTCAAGACTAAGGTGGTCATTTTCAGCGTTGCTAAAGACAAGGTTCAAAAATCAAGGCTTAGGTAGTACAGTTCAGCATCAACTGGTTTTAGCTTTTGTTACGTTTTTGCTGAAACAGTAACGGTAGCCCTGAGATTCTAACACCGGATTTCCTCTCATGGATGGAACTTCTAATCCTTTAACCAACGATAAAGTAGAGCCCCTTCAAAATTAATGTTTGGTAGTTCAGTAGAGCGGAAGGAATGCATGGATAGTTACTAGATGTAACTTTTAAGTTAGTATCATAACTTGCTAAACTGCATAAATATACGGGTCACTATACACTTTCACGCATGATAACAACCATTTTAAGGATACTTTCTCAAATGCAAGTTTAAGAAAGGGTGACACACCCACACACAAGTTCAAACAAACAAATGTGTGATTGATGGATTTATTCAGAAGGGAAGATTTACAAACCCAACCAGACCTTTATTCTTCTAGATTTATAAAAAAAGTGTTTCGGTGTGGTATATTTTAAAATCTTTAACCAGATCTTTTGACTATTAGCTCGAGCGCAAGCCATTTAACAACTATTTGAATGGATTGTTTAGAACTGTGACTGTGGCTATATTTTCAGTGCTGACCATATAGTCTAGTTCTAGCTGGGCCGTGGGCCATGTGTATGAATCCCAACCTTGGCCTTAACAGTTAGATTATCAAATGTCGTCAGAAGGCTAGCAGTGCACCTGCACTTTCTGCTACTTCGGGAGCATTGCCAGGTTATTGCGTTTAGTCCTGTTCTGAGGAAGCAGTAACGGAAGCCTCTAAACTCTAACGCTGGATTTCCTTTCCGGGAACGCTTAATTTCCAAACCTATAAATAATAATAGAACCCCGTCAGATTAGCATAGGCTTTTTTTGCACATGTGGCAGACTGACAGGACAACTAATTTATGCTAGAATTAGGCAGATCTAGAGTTATGTACTACAGTGCTATAACTTCAAGAACTTTGGACGATTGGAGCAGTGCAGTAGGTTCATTTTATAGTATGACAGAAGCGTAAAATATGCTTTCGTAAGTTAAAATTATTGTCCTACGATTGATGGATTTTTCAAAACCGGAATGACCCAAACAAAACCTCACATTTATTCCTCCAAAAGCCAAGTCCTCATTTATAAAAAAAACACCTACCTACCACTACCTGCTGCCTTTTCTAAATATGTGACTCAGAACATGAAGACGGCTGGTCTCAGTTTATTCAAGAATTACAGGAATGAATTGATAAGAACTATGGGAATATTAATATCCCCTTCCAACTTTTCAATTATAGCTGTGCCATGTGCATGAATCCCAAGCTGGGCTTTATCATTTTGAGCATCAAAGCTCATATGAAGGAAAGCAGTGCACCTTGACCCTTTCTCGGGTGCAGTTGTCGAGCATTGCCACTTTGTATTTCTGTTGAAGCAATAAAGGTAGTCTTTATTTATGCTCTAAGCATAGACTTCCTGTCCTAGCGGATCTTGAGAATTTCAAATGTACAAACAATAAAACCCAGTCGATAACATTAGCTTAGCATTAGGCTTTCATTGTCCGCAGACAAGTAACTAATCATACTAAAATTATTACTCCATTCTACAATTTACTATGCTTTACTTCCACAGATTAATAAGTTTGATTCATAATCTGAGTAGTTTTAAGGAGAGTTATCATTTATTACGCGCATTTAAAGAAGGGTGAAACATGCATGCATCAATTAAGAAACGAATGCTTCTCTGAGTGATAGATTTATTCGAATCCGGAAGAAACAGCGATACAAATCTAATTTCATCGAGGTAAACTAAGGTTTTTATTTAGAAAATAAGCGTGCTTGCAGCCTCCTCTAAATCTGTAACCCAGGCTCAGCAAGGAATGGATTGGTGAGGACGTTAGGGATATTTTCTCCGTTGCCGAACTTTTCCCTCAGTTGTACAGGGTCATGTGTATGAATCCCAACCTCGGCCTTAACAGTTAGATAATCAAAACTCGTCTTAAGGTTAGCAGAGCATCCCGATCTTTTGCTACGTTGGGCGCATTGCCACGTTACTGCGTTTAGTCCTTTTCTTTGGAGGCTGTAACGATAGCCTTTAAATTCTAAGGCTGGATTTCCATACCGGGACCTCGATAATTGTAAACCTAGAATGAAATAAAATCCCACGTTAGCTTTTGCGGAGTTCCAACTAATGGGCAGACTTTACAGCATGTTGCTAACTTCACAGGGTCATTATGTAATATGCAAATGGGATTTATTAGAGCTAGTGCTGATAGATAGAACCGTCCAGCCCGAAATTGGCTTGCCAAATATATGTACGATGAACCGAAACAAATACACCAATGAGCATTTCCAAAACGCTGGCTTTAACTAGATGCTAAAATGCCCACCCGTTTATTGTTTAATTAGTAGCCCCTTCCGAATAATACATCCCTTTTAATCCTTAATTAAAACCTTATACCTAGGGGGAATATATGCCCAGCCGAAGCCCCAAAATTTAATACGAAAGGCAGTTCAGGTTGGTTTTACTTTCCATGCTAGACCAGGAAATTTGTTGGATGATTAAAACCGCAACAGGAAACGAATTACAACTTTGAACTGTAAGGTCTAATTGGGTCTTCTCTTATTGCATAAAATAAGATTCAGTGAGTGTCATTTAAAAAATAAATCAATGATTCAAGTTTAATTTAGATTTGTACAGTCCTAATTAACCGATACCAATTTAGTTTAGTAGACACTTATTTCAATACCTGTAAGTTGTTAATTTTACAAAATAAGCGTATTCCTGGATTTGCAACCTCTAATCTTTAACATCCGCACAACCGGACTCAGCAGAAGTTAATTTTAGAATTATAGGAATGGATTGGTAAGAATGGGAATATATTGAGCTCTGTCACACACGTCGGTTACAGGGTCATGAGTATGTACCCCATCCTCGGCCAGTACAGTTAAGTAATCAAAGGTTGTCTTCAGGTTCGCAACGCATTTGAAACCTCTGCCATTTTTGCAGCATTGCCACCTTATTGCTTGTAGTCGTTTTCTGTGGAAGCAGTAACGGTAGCCTCTAAACTCTAAGGCTGGGTTTCCTTTATTGGAACGCCTAATTTCCAAACCTAGAAACAATAATAGAACCTCGTCCGATTAATACAGCCGTTTTATTACAAAATAGGAAGACGGACAGGATGACTAATTTATGCTACCATTTTAGATTTCAAAATAGAAAAAATGCTATAAATGTACGTGCTAAAAAGTTGGATCGGTTATCGGGCATTTTAAATGTTTTAAAGTATGGAACTTGGAAGAACGGTGAAATGAGCATATTAAAGTTTTTGATTGATGAGATTATCAAATACCGAAAGACACGTTGACCCAAGCCTTCCGGTCCTTCCATTTTTACCATTCAAAAGTTAAGGTGACAAACCAAGAGTAAATTTACATAAAGGGATAATTCGTCCCTAATTAAAGTATCGACACTTTATAATACGTGTAGATGCTCAATTCAGATTCTGATTCAATAGATTAGTTCAGAAACAACGTCATTCATATGAGCATGAAACACACGTACGATTCACGTTGCAAATGATGATGGCCTTAATAAAGGTGTAATTAACCTTTCTACACCATAAAGTACCGTTAATGTAATCCATGCAAACCTACGGTCCACATTGGTCAAAACCCAAGGACTTTGCAGGGATTCGTGAGCCATGATTATGAACTCCCTCGGCCTTAAAAGGAAGGTAATCCAAGCTCGTTGAAGGTAAGCGGCACACCTAGCCGCGATACATATCCACCTTGTTCATTTTAGTCCATTTCTGCTGAAGCTGTAACAGTAGCCTTTAAACTAAGAATGGGTTTCCTGTCTTCGTGTATCTCGATAATTTTAAACTTACAAATAATAAAACCGAATCAAATTAACGTTAATGTTAGACGCTTATCGAAGAACTAACTCGTCACTAAAATTATGTAAGGTGTTAGCCAATTCTAGATTTACTTTGCTTTGACCAATTACAACGTTTGATCTATGATTAGAGGCATGACCATTTGAAGGGTATTTGCTAATTTGATGGGGGAAATGCACGCACAATAAGCAAAATATGCATAGGTTTTTCTCACTGATGGATTTATTAAAAAATGGAATAGTCGGTGACCCAAACTTTCCCTTTATTTATCCAACGATGAGCGTTAATTCACAAAATAAGCGTATGGCTGCACCAGCATACCATTTCTGATTGATGATTTGTCTTAATTCAAATGAAGTCTTTCTATAGTGGCACGAATAACGTAGCCTATGATTCCGCTTAGAAGTAGACATTAATTTCATTCCGAATTGAAGCCGAACACTTATCATAGATAAATATTTCTTTAAGATGAGTCTTAATTACAAATGTTGCTTAACTGCAGAGCTAAAAAACACGAAAAATCTGTACATTGACCAATCATTGCATTGTGTGGTTTAATTGAGATGGATCGTAGAATTATAAAAATGGATTGGTAAGGACTCCGCAGATAATTTCAGCATTGTCCAAGTTTTCTAGGATTGGATCATGTGTATGAGTCCCAACCTCGGCCATTACAGTTTCGTAATCAAAGCTCGTCTGAAGGCAAGCAACACAATTCCCATTTCTGGAGCATCGCCATCTTATTGCTTTTATTCCTTTTCTTTGATAGCTGTAACGGTAGCCTTTAAACTCTAACGCTGGATTTCCATACAGGGACGTCGATAATTTCAAACCTACAAATAATAAAACCCAGTCATTCAAATTTATGCTAATAGTGTACCCTTATTGAGTAACTAATTATCAAAAAAGTGTCATGTAGCCGATTCTTGATTTATTTTGCTTTGCAGAATTAAAAAATTGTATCTATGATTTGAGCCATATTAAGGACATTTGTTAATTTGAAGAAGGGTGAAATATGCACGCAAAATAAGCAAGCAATACGTAGGTTTGTCTTACTGATGGATTTATTCAAAAATGCAACAGTCGGTGACCCGAACTTCCCCTTTATTTATCCAAAGTTGACCGTCAATTCATAAAACAAGGGAATGCCTGCACACCTTAGTTTAACAGGTGCTTTAGAATTATTCAAATGGATTGGACAGAACTACACTTTCAGCATTGTCCAACGTTTCAACTAAAGGATCATGTGTATGAGTCCCAAACTCGGCCATTACGGTACTGTAATCAAAGCTCGTCTGAAGATAACCCCTACAGTTAAGCTTTCTGGAACACTGCCATCTTACTGCGATTCGTCCTTTGCTTTGGTAGCTGTACCGGTATCCTCTAAACTCTAATGCTGCTTTTCCTCTAGTGGATCTCACTAATTTCAAACCTAGAATACATTCAATAAAATCCCAAGTTAGAAGTTAGCTTTACTGAGTGTGAGTCCCAACTACTGCACTGGGCAGAAATGGAGTAATATAAATTCTTACTCCAACGGGCAACACAGATAAAACATAAACGAATTATATCTTTAAGTAGTCGCATTTCAAGTAGGTATCACTTTTTTAATCTCAAACATGCGTAAATGTCCCATTAGACATCAAAAAATGTATTAGCAACGCTGTCTTTCTGTACAGAATTATATACTTTCGTAAAATATGCTAAAACTACTTTACCTTTTATAGATTCCAACCCTTCCGAATATTAAACTCTTTTAATCGAGCACTACGTATACTAAATTTTATGCTAGAGAGGGTCCTACCAGCCCCTAGAATTTTACTGTACCCGAGTACAAGGTTCAGGAATATAGGGCAAATAATTTTTACTTTTAGTGCCGAATTAGGATATTCGTACTGTAAATTTAAATTGCAAAAGCTACCTTTCCCGTAGCATATCGTGTTCACAAACAGCAAACTGAAGAGCCTATAACCATCACAAATATGAGCTTCTGAAATCACTAAACTTTTAAAATGAGCCTAGTAAGTCAAGCGTCGGAACTTCAACTTCCCGAGCCAGAGCTCTGTAAACTTTTATTCCACCTTCTAACGGATCTACATAGCATTACAATTATAAAACTAGACCCATATTATCGTTAACCCATCTTTTATTTTATCACTTTAAAAAAGCATAAACGTTTCGAGCTCAAAGGAAAGGATTATTCAGAACCAAGTGCTCATTTCCAACGCTGTTATCCAACAGATCCTGATTTGGGTGAAGGGACGCAGTACCCTTAGAAGGTCTACTATTATTTGTGCACCTCCAACAGATTCTTTTTTGTCCTTTCGTGTTGAGGTAGTAACTGTACCTCCGACTGTCTGAAACTGGATTTCCTCTCATAGAACTTTCCAAACCTAAAAAAAAGGAATTTATTAACGTCCGAATTCAATGGAAATAACAGCGTGCCCGCTTGTTAATAAAGGCTACAATTAAATATACTACGCTTATCTTTTGTTTTTAAATCCTATAAATTCACGAATTATTTAATAAAATGAGGCTCGATACTAAATTCACTATCAGAACGACCAACTTCTCCAATGAAATGGATGGAAATGTGAGGACTGCTTAGCAGTCACTGCTAATAGCGAAGGAATCTAACCAACCAATCGTATTTTTAAGTGACCCGACCAGAAGATTTAAAACAATGTGATTACCCTGAGGATAATTTATGATAAGTCAATATTTCAGATATGCTTTTTTATACCAAAAGGATGTCAAGAAATTCTTTGGATTTAATTCGGTGGTCGATCAACATTTAGTTACGACGGTCACAAAGTATTTGAAATCAATGCAGTTTGCTCCATGCAGCTGAATTTACATACAAATTAACTTGAAATTAGACCGAGTCAAGCCAAGAATGAAACCAAAGTAAACCCCTCACTTTTCGGTTTAAGAAACTCGTAAGCCAGAGACGTTTTACTACACATAAAGTTCAGAGCTCATTTCAGTAAGAATACACTCCTTTATTAATAATTGTTCAGCCTATTTTTCATAGGTTCTTTAAAAAACTGCAACGAAGGGATTTGTAAGAACTGAAGGGTCCTGTTCAGTGGCAATACTAGGTTCAAGGTTCATGTGAATGAATCCCAGCTATCTTATAAACTGTTAAAAAATCAATGCTAGTATGGAGGTAGGCACAGCACTTTCGAGTATTTATATTTGAACAGCAAATCCAACGGGTTTTTTTAGTCTTTTCCTGGCAATGCAGTAACGGTAGCCCCGGAACTCCAACACTGTATTCCCTTTCCGGGATGTTGATAGTTTCAAACCTACACAAAATAGAACCCCAGACAATTAAACTAGGTCACTAGGTCACTACCTGTTCAATAAAAAGAGACTGTTCTGCTCAGAAAGGCCACAAGCGATAAGGGAATACACCTTAAGGCGTAAGTCTACATTATTAGTGCCATTTTAACGAGGCAATATCTAGCATAAGTCTCAGGAACAATTCCCCTATCTGAAGAAAAAAAAACCAGCAGAAACTTTAGACATTCGCCAGTTTTACAAAAACCTGTTTATTACATTCACACCGAGCTCGCTAATTTTTTTACAAGTGGAACAATCAATAGTTTAACTAATGGTATCCCTTGATTTTACTTATACGAAAGGATGTGTAAGGGCTAAAGGGTCCTCTCCAGTGTTGCTGTCCACCTCAGTGCTTGGTTTGTGGTTATGACTCCCAACTTCGGACAAAAAAGTGAGACAATCAAGGCTAGTGTAGAGGTGGGAAGGGCACCTGAAGAGTTTATTATTTTGCTTATTGCATCTCCAACGGATTCTGTCTAGTCCTTTGCTGTGGACCGAGTAGCGGAAGCCCCCGAATTCTATGGCTGGATTTCCTTTCAAGGATATCGATAGTTTCAAACCTACAGAAAATAGATAGAATCCGGACATTAAAAAGGTGACGGTTCTCAATATAAAAATAGCCAAGAAAGAACTAAACACGTCTAATCCATAATTTATTCATTCTGCAATATAAAAGTAAGTACGTCACTTTAACGAGAAGAGAGAACGATAAAAGATGCACTAAAAGCAGTTAAAATATACCTTTTGTATGATGAACTTATTAAACACCAGAAGACATGGAAAAAGTGACCACTAAGTCACTAAAGTTTTGTTGCCGTTTCTATTATATGCATAATTAATTTGGGCACACCCTGACCTTTGACCCCTTCCGGCGTTGTTTATTTGACCTAATTTATTGATGAAACGTGTAAGGATGATGTCAATAGGATGAAGACTGCCCATTTATGACAGAGATTCTGTGGTGAAAGGTTCACCGTGAAACCCAACCACGGGTACATCATAGAGGTTTTAATACACAGCCAGAATATATTCGAACGCTCCTTGATTCTTGAAGGAATAAATACCAAAATCCTACGTCTTTAAACATGGGAACTGTAAAACTACTTTGGTTATTATTTAAACTTAACTTTAACCTGATGATGACCTTAAAGTGAATGATGGATCAGAATAAACCCGAACTAAAGCTCTAATCGATTAGAGATTAACATGTTCATTGTATTATATAAGCCCCATGGGGCTCGTTTATTTTGTAAAAGTTAAGAATATTTTATAGAAAAATATTTCTAAGGTCCGGTTCAGTGTGGATTTCCTGCCCAATGTTTGGTTCATGTGTATGAATCCCACTTTCGACAAAAACGGTTTGAAAATCAAGACTAGTGAAAAGGATGGAACGGCACTTGTAATGAGTGTGTTTATTGCACATCCAACGGATTCTGTTTAGTCCTTGCTTATGGATGAAGTAACGGTAGCCTCGAAACTCTAGGACGGGATTTCCGTTCTGGGATCTCGCTAGATTTAACCCTACAAAAAATAAAACCCCATAACATTATTCTAGGTAACTGCTTACTTTTTTATAAAGCGGATTTGTGGACTGCTATACATAAATGAGGTGGAATTAAACAAAACACCAAGATCACCAATGCATTCATGCATCTACACTAAGGCTTTGAAAGTATGACAGCTAACCACGCCAGATATCTACGAAATATGCGTTTAAAACAGTTAAAATACGTCTAAAGGCGAACTAAATATGAACTTTCTTTGATGACCGCATTCAATCTACACTACATATTGAGATATGATGACGGTCATGATATTGGATGATATCTAAATTATACCCCGCCCTATTGTTTAAGCTGACCCAGACCTAAATGACAACCACAGTGCCACAAATATATTAATGAATCAGAAAATCCCGTACTAAAACTCGTCAGACAATTACTAGAGGTCAACTTTTTTATTCTATACATAATTGTAACTAACTGCCTTTGTTATTTCAATACAATTTAAGAAGTCCAGTAATTAGAGGTTCATTCACCAACTTAAAGGAAGGGATTGATAAGAACTTTGGGGATATTTTTTTCGTTGCCCAAATTATCACGCAGTTCAGCCTCTGCCTTAACTAACAGTAAGGTAATCAAAGCTTGACAGAATTGACAGAGAAGCAGCACATTTTAACATTTTGACATGTTTGGAGGATTGCCACCTTATTGATTTTACTCCTTTTCTGTGGAACCAGTAACGGTAGCCTCTAACCTTCCCTTCCCAGCTTAAGCATTTTAGAAATTAAATATTTAGAACAATACTCACCAAAACGCCGGCTAAGGAATGAAACTCTGATGAGAAAGCAGAGACAGATTAAATGATATGACCTCTAAGTTGAACGATTTGTTTAGATTATGCCAAAGAGCACAGAGTTGGCTGGAAGTTGTTGTTTTAAAATCTCTAAAATAACGGGATATTAAAGTGCATTCCCCATGCTATTGTTTATAACGACCCCGACCTGCATGACACCAACGCCCATGCAAAGGTTCATGAATCATAAAAATATTCAGCCCGACTCCTCAAAATTTGACCACTCAAAGCTAAACATTTTTATTCTATAACACATAATTTTAACTAAGCCTTGTTTATTTCTACAACTTAAAGAAGTCCGGGTCCAGCAGTGGATAATGGATGTTCATGAATTTCATATCCTTCCATATAACTTAATGGAATGGATTTGTAAGAACTCTAGGGAAATTTTTGACAGCAGGGGCATGTGTATGAATCCCCTTCTCGGCCGTAACGGTTAGGTAATCAAAGGTCGTCTGAAGGCTTGCAGTGCACTTTAATTGTTTGTGGTTTTGGGAGCATTGCCACCGAACTGTTTTTACTTGTTTTGCATGGTAGCTGTAACGGTAGCCTCTAAACTCTAAGAGGGGGTTTCCCCTCTGGGATGTCCGTATTTTCAAACCTATACAAAACAGAAACCCACATAATTAAACTAGGTGTTCCATTTAATGCAAACTACTCTATTTTTTTCGATTTTAAAATAGGCATTTTAGCGAGTCAATATCTAGTACAACCCTCATGAAATCTCCACTCGAGGCAAAAATCTCCGAAAGAAAGCACAACTTAGCATTTCTCCAGTTGTAAAGAGACCTTTTTTTTTTATTACAGTCCAACGAAAGTTGCTTATTCATTAAAATTACAATTAAATGAGACATATCACTCATCAAGGTAGAACAAATTTTAGAGGAACGGATTAGTCAATTCTAAGGGGTCATTTCCATCGTTCTGTTCCAACTGAAACTCAATGCTTGGTTTGTGTGTATGAATCCTAGCTTCGGTCAAAACAGTGCAATAATCAAGGCTGGTGTGAAGGTGAGAAAGACACCCTCGTTTATTGCACCTCCAATGGATTTTGTCTACTCCTTTCCTTTGCACAAAGTAACGGTATCCTTGGAATTCTAAGGCTGGCTTTCCCCTCAACGATGTAGTGTGTTTCAAACCTACATAAAATAGAACTCTGTGAAGTTAAACGACATGGGTAAAGTAGACTATTTTGCATAAGTAAGCTAGACTTAAATGAAATTCGCATATCCCTAAAGAGAAAGACGACACGTTGATATGCATTAGCATTGACCTTTAATCCTGACTGAGTTAATATGACCACGATGACACAGAGAAAGTAATGCCCATTGCCTATTACACGATGATTGCCTATTTGTGAAAAGCTTCCGTATGAAAATGGACATGATTCGTGGCCTTTGCACATATTTTGCCAGTTTGCTTTCTGTTCTCGAACATCAAATTATCATTAGTGCTATAACCCCGGAAAATATCCATCAATTTCTCAGTTTATTATTATAAAAATTGCCCTGCCCTAATATACATCCAAATGTTACTGGATCAGAACGAAACGGAAGAAATCTCCAATTGTCAAACCTCAAACAGAGCTGTACAATTTTATTCCACAATCATTATAGCAATTACAATTAAAGCAAAGCATGAGCCTTGCTCCCTTCACTACAATAAAATAAGTAAAGGGTCTCTAACAGTTAATGTAATCTATAATTTAGCGAAATGCTCGCTTCCAAAAGTTTAAGAAAGGTTTTGTTGTTAAGAACCAAGGGGGCCATTTTCAGTTGCTGACCAACTCAGTGAGGTTCGTGGTTATGAATTCCAGATTCAAGCAAAACCGTTTGGAAATCAAGGCTTGTGTGGAGATAAGAAGCACACTTGGGTTTAGTATTTTGTTTATGGCATCTCCAACGCATTCTGTCTATTCCCCTGCTGTGGATCACGTAACGGTGGCTCCGGAATTCTAAGACGGGATTTCCTTTCTTCGATCTCGTTAGTTTCAAACCTACACAAAACAGAACCCCATACAATTATAATCAAGCTAGGTCACTGAAGGTGCTCTAGTATAAGCAGATTTTTTTAAAATAAATATGATATCCTCAATTTCTATGCACGACATTCACTAGTAAAGAAAGTATGGTACGTTACAGTATGTCTGGATGCTTATTAAAATAGTATTTTTGGTTGCCGGACAGATTAAACCCTAAAAGACACATTGAGAAGCAGAAACCTTGCCGTGTTATTCAATAATCCAATATCTATCAATGAAACAGCAATCCCTCTGCCGTTACCTTTCCAAACGGAAACGTTTGAGGATAATGCCCATAATACCGAACATCATGACATAGACAACCTTCTATTTTTCGAAACTTTAGGCTTCCGCCAGTGTTAAAAAAAACCTTTTTATTATTATATTCCAACTACTACTACCTACTTATTTTTTTACAAACTTGCTTCAGAATTTGTTATGAAAGAATGTACAAGAGCTGGAGGAGGGTCAGTTCGTAAGGTGCTGGTGTCCATCTCAGTCAATGCTTGGTTCGTGTGAATGAATCCCCATTTCTGCCACAACCGTTTGATAATCAAGGCTTGTGTGAAGGTAAGAAGGACACTTTTTATTTTTTTTATTGCACCTCCAAATGAGTCTGTCCATGTTTCTTCTGTGCAAGAAGTAACGGTAACCCCGGAACTCTAAGACGGGATTTCCCCTCTGCGAACTGGTTAGTTTCAAACCTACACAAAACAGAACCCCATAGAATTATATAAACTAGGTCAGTGAAGGTTTGCCAGTATAAGCAGAATCTAGATATGCTATCCTCAATGTATATGTTGTAAAGATTAACTACTGTAAAGTATGCCTGGATGGTGACTAAAAAAGAATTTTTTGTTGCAGGATGGATTGAACTTTGGAAGACCCATTGACTTAAAAAGACGTCTATTTTTCTAATCTTTACCTTCCGCCAGTGGTAAACCCCTTTTTTATTACATTCAAACTACACGTCCGTGTATTAGTTTTGTTACAATTCAAGATGGGAACATGAATTAACCAAAGTTTAACTAGTGGAATGTTTCCTCCATAATTTTATTTGAAAGGATACGTAAGAGCTCTAGAGGGTCGTGTCCGGTGCTGTTGTCCACCTCAATGCTTGGTTCGTGTGTATGAATCCCCGTTGCTTCCAGAACGGTTTTAAAATCAAGGCTTGTGTTAAGGTAAGCTTGACACTTTAAGCGTTTATTTTGTTTATTGCACCTCCAATGGATTTTATCCACGCATTTCCAGTGGAAGCAGTAACGGTGACCCCGGAACTCTAAGACGGGATTTCCCTTGTGCGATCTGGTTAGATTCAAACCTACACAAAATAGAACCCCCCATCAAGTTAAATCTAATTTACTTCGCGAATTTCTTGTCTATTATAAAATTTACTGATTTAGAAGCATGAGAGCCACTGAGCAATATGAGCGAAAGGCTGTTAAAATAGAGTTTGTTTGACGACACATAAATGTATAAATATGTCCTTCAAGCATCCAATATTGATTTCTAGTTGGCATATACTGACTGACACTACAATCTTGCTCTTTCAAAACAAAGTTCCCTTCACCGCATTAGGAGTTATAGGTCATGGGTTTAACACCACGTCAATAAGAATGGCCACTTATTTAAAACACTGGTAAACTCATAGGAACCTTACATGTGGATGTAGATTGAGCAGTTTTTAGTACCAAGGGATATTTCTCAGATAATATAAACTAACTCTAGCCACGCAAAGGTTACAAATCCTTAATAATGCTTAAGAGTCAACCAGAGCTTCAAAGTTTTTTATTCCATTATAAAATTCCAACACTTCATACACAAGTCAAGTGCCAAGGTTAAACCAAGCTTAGTGTTCCCTTCCATAACTTATATAAAAGGATAATTGGTAAGAACCAAGGGGTCATTTTCAGCGTCGTTGTTCAAATCAATGACAGGGTCATGTGAGTGGATTCCAGTTTCCTTATAAACGCTGACAAAATCAAGGCTAGTGTGTAGGCAGGCAGAACACTTTAAAAAAGAACTATTTGCACAGCATCTCCATCGAATTTTTTCTGGTCCTTTCTTTTGGAAGCAGTAACGGTAGCCTCGGAATTCTATTATTGGATTTCCTCTCCGGGATGCCGTTAGTTTCAAACCTATACAAAATAGAACCCCAGATAAATTAAACTAGGCCACTGTCGCTGTTTAATTACAAGCGGACTGTACTGTAGGCTGTAGGCTAGACTTAAATTCAACTCGCACATTCATAATTTCTTTCTTGTAAAGATGAAAAAGTGCATCCTAAAAATCACTCTTACTCTTGGTTTGAGGGACTTATTAGAACCCTAGAAGACTTAAGTTGACTAAAATTGCCGTTTTGCACTACAATATTTAAAAATTCATCGCCTCATTTAAATATGCCGTAGTTTAGTTAGCCAAACCCTCCAAAACATTAAATATGACCTCAAAGATTAAGTTGCAGTTCTGAGGACAGGCCCATGGCCATGACATGATGATGGCGTATTTATGAAAGACGCTCAGAGTCGTAAATTTATTTTATTGGGGCATTTTTAAAGATTATGTTGCTTATCCACTCTCAATAACAATGCTCTTGAGATGACGGGATATGTAAATGCTATTACAACTAAATTTGACTTCACTGTGTGTGTTACAA
This sequence comes from Hydroisotoma schaefferi, assembly GCA_034682405.1. Taxonomy (NCBI): domain Eukaryota; kingdom Metazoa; phylum Arthropoda; class Collembola; order Entomobryomorpha; family Isotomidae; genus Hydroisotoma; species Hydroisotoma schaefferi. The sequence goes on along the minus strand of JAQFZX010001628.1, from coordinate 10,041 downwards.
CCATACTAATGTCTATGAATCAGAACAAACAAACCCGTAGTATGAATGAATGAATCAATTATGATATTTTCCAAATATGGACAATGTGAATGAATCCCAACCTCGGCCTTAACAGTTAAGTAATCAAAGCTTGTCTGAAGACTAGCAGTGCAGCACACCACATGATTAAACTAGGTGTCCAAAAACGTGGGCTTTTTTGCATAAAGCTGAAATTAAATACTCTTATATTAAGAATCGTACACGATTACGGATTAATTAATCAATTATAAGAGAGATTTATCGACACAATATATATTACAGCATAATCCTAACGAAACCCTTTCCCTTCCCCCTTCTACTTAAAGAAAGCACAAACTTCTATTTTCAAAATTGTTGACTTTTCTCAGCTGTAAAAAAGCTTTTTTATTACATTCCAACGGAGTCTCATGTTTTACATATAATTAAAGGTATAACGTCACTTATTCAGGGTAAAACAAGTGGTTAATCCTTTGTAAGTTTTATAAGAAAAGATTGGTAAGAGCCAAGGGGTCGTGTGCAGTGTTGGTGTCCACCTCAATGCTTGGTTTGTGGTTATGAATTCCAGATTTTGCCAAAATAGTTAGAAAATCAAGACTTGTGTAAAGGTGAGAAATACACTTAAAGTTCTTATTATGGTGCTTATTGCACAACCAATGAATTCTGTTTAGTCCTTTCCTTTGCATGAAGTAATGGTATCCTTGGAATTCTAAGGCTGGCCTTCCCCTCAACGATGTCCTTAGTTTCAAACCTACAGAAAATAGAACCTCATAAGATTAAACTAGCTCACAGCCGGTATTCAAGTACAAGCCAAGTCTTGTGCATAAATAAGCTCTGGACAGACCAACGATCTCTTCCTTTTTATGATTAAAAGTATGAGCCGCTTTAACCTGTCTTACTAAGTTCATTAGAATCGTATTTTTCGTTGAAGGACGTCGATATTAAATCATTTCTCACGAGACAGACATTGGCGTGAATAGAGGTGTAGCACAAAGTTAGCTTGCTTATCCAGAGAAGTAGTTTTCGGATGAAGATATACATAAATATAGTCCCACCATTGCTTAAGTTTAACCTTGGCATGTACGAAGGGGTGAGAAGTTTTAAAAACATTCAAATTGACCTTCGGTTTCACTGACGTATTCAACCTCATAACTCGTAAGATCAATTTACTATGGCATAATCCTACCGTTATTGCATATACTATTGTTGAAATATCCACTGCCTCATAATATGCTATTTCGGAATAGATAAAAGTTACTCCGGAACCAAAAGCCAAGTAATACACCCAATTATTTAACCTTCACAGATGAGCATTTTTATTCTTTTAATTAGTACAACTGAGTGAGCGTAACGCCTTCCACCATAATTAATTCCAAGTCATTGCATAATGTAGCAGTATTTTACTACCAGAACTTAGAGGAAAGGATTGGTCAGAAACAAGGGGTCAGTTTCAGTGCAATTGTCCAAAGCAATAACGGGATCATGGACATGGATCCCAGTTTCATTAAACACAGTGAAATAATCAAGACTTGTGTGAAGGTACGCCCGACATCGAGAACTTTCCCTTTTTGAACAGCATCTCCATATACTTTGTCCTTTTCCTTTCTTATTGAAGTAGTAACGGTAGCCTCGGAATTCTAAGATTGGATTTCTTTTCTTGGAGCTCGACAGCTTTAAACCTACACGAAGAGAATAAAACCCTATTAGATTTACCTATACGTCCAAAAACGTGGACTTTTCTGCATAAAGCTGGAATGAAATAAGCAAGCGTGTTCATGTATGTACTGCTTTAAAAACGGCTTAAAATCATGGAATACGATTTGTAATCAACTATTAACGCCACTTTAATTAACCCAATATTTAGTATACGGCTCAAGAAAACCTCCACTGAGGAAGGACTCCGAAAAAAATACACTTACATTCTAATATTTAGAAACTTCAACTCTCTCCATTGGAGAAAGCCTTCCAACTTACTCAACCTTCAACATTATGTTACACTTAAAGATGACAGACAATACAAGTGGTTTTTCCAACACAAGTTTTATAGGAATAGGAAGGGAATTGTATGAACTAGACGGGGTCAATTCCAGTCGTTCTCAGGTCGGTGGTTATGATTTCTACTGTCTGCAAAAACCGTTTGGAAATCAAGACTTGTGTGAAGCTTTGAGGGACACTTGGGTTTAGTATTTTGTTTATGGCAACGCCAATAGATTCTGTCTGTTCCTTTGCTGCGGATCACGTAACGGTGTCCCCGAAATTCTAAGACTGGATGTCCCCTCTGGGATCTCGACAGTTTCAAACCTACAGAAAATAAAACCCCATTCAATTAAACGTCGTTAAGTACAACCCAAGTCTTCAGCATAAATAAGCTCTGAGCACATCTTCTATCTCTTCATTTCTATGAATAAAAGTATGAGGTGATTTAACGTGTCTAATTAAAGCTTATTAGAATAGTCTTTTTCGTTGACGGACGTACGCATTACACCTAACGAAACACACATTGAAGGGAATATATGTATCGGGATAGTAGCATAACGTTGTCTAGTTTAAATCCGGAGACCTCTTTCGCATGACGGGATACAAATATATTCCCGTTATCGTTTAAACTGACCGTGACCTGACCTTGACCTGAGAAATAAAAAATAATGCATGTAAGAAGGGGCAAGAACAGTTTTAAAAAACGAGTTCAAATTGACCTTCGGTATGACTGCCGTATTCAACCTTTTACAGATCCATTTTATCTAGCATACTCATACCCCTAATGATGCATTGTTGAAATCTCCACCGCCTCATAATATGATATTTCGGCAAATGCAAAGGTTACTTCAGTACCGGTACCGAAAGCGAAGTAATGCACCGAATTATTTAAACTTAACCACAGCTGAGCATTTTTATTGTATTTAAAAATTACAACTATGAGTGAGCCTAAGTCTTTCCACAATCATGAATTCCAATAAATCAAGTCACTGCATAATTTAGCAGTACTTTCCTTCCACGACTTTGAGGAAAGGATTGGTCAGAAACAAGGGGTCAGTTTCAGTGCAATTGTCCAAAGCAATAACGGGATCATGGACATGGATCCCAGTTTCATTAAACACAGTGAAATAATCAAGACTTGTGTAAAGGTACGCCGGACACTTTACATTTTCTATTTTAAAACAGCATTGCCATCTTATTGATTGTAGTCCTTTCCTTTTGAAGTAGTAACGGTATCCTCGGAATTCTAAGATTGGATATCCTCTCTTGGATCTCGACAGTTTCAAACCTACACAGACAGAAGAGAATAAAACCCCACAGGATTAAACTACATGTTCAAAAACATGGGCTTTTCTGAATAAAGCTGGAATGAAATAAGCTTTATTCCTTCCCCGCATTAAAATGTACACAATCACAGATTAATCAAACATTAGAGGCATTTTAGCAAGGATATATGTATTACAGTATAACCCTTCGCAAGCCCCTTTCCCACGCCTAGAAGAAAGTATAAACTTATATTTTCGAAACTTAAGCCGTTTCTAAGAGGTAAAATACTTTATTATTAGCTTTCAACTGAGTCTCATTTTGCTATATGCAAATTAAAGGCGACAATTTCATTAATTCGAAGCATACCAAATCGTTTATCATTTGTAAGTTTTACAAAAAAGGATTGATAAGAACTAATGAGTCCTTTTCATTGTTGGTGTCCACCTCAATTAATGGTTTGTGTGTATGAATCCCAGTTTCAGCCAAAACAGTGAGATGATCAAGGCTTGTGTAAAGGTAACAAGGACACCAGAAGGGCTGAGTTTGTTTATTGCACCTCCATTGGACTTTGTCTAGTCCTTTCCTTTGGATGAAGTAACGATATCCCCTGAATTCTAAGCCTGGCGTTCCCCTCAATGACGTCCTTTGTTTCAAATCTACACAAACAAAATATCACTCCATGAAGTTAAACTATGTCACTGCCGGCCGGTGCTCAAATTAAAACGGACTATTTTGCATAATTAAGCTAGTATTGGTTATTGGATAATTCGCAAATTCGCACATCCCCCTTCTCTTAATTAAAGTACTAAAGGTCAAGTATATCTAAGGGCTAGTTAAAATAGGGGTTCTGTTGACAAATGTAGGTACTAAATTCCAGTCAGGGAAGACAAATAATCCTGCCTTGCTTTAATAATGACATTATCTATTGATCTGCCCAATTTCCTTTAGTAGGTACACCCTCTCTCCCAGTGGACGGAGTAAATACGACCTCATAGATAAAGGTAGACGTTTGTGGACAAGGCCCATGCCATGATAATATGATTTTTGATTTCCTACTTGTGAAACTCGCAAAAAGATAAGCCGAAAGTATCGGCGTCGAGATTCTTGTTAAGATTTTTGTTTCATCACATTCACCCTCAATAACAGTTACTCTAGCGAGATGTGTAAATTAAATTCCTGCGTTGATGTGTAAACTGACCTTGACCTAACTACAACCACGCGAAGATTTATGAATCAGAACAAATCTGTAGTTAAACTCCTTTAAAAATGTAACACACAGGTAATTATTTTATTCATTTATAAACTCCAGTTGCGCCTTACACTTTTCTATAAAGGTAAAGAACTTCAACTTAAGTGAAACAATCAATAGTTTAGTAGGATCTTCCTTTCACAATTTAAAGAAATGGATTGGTAAGAGCTGTAGCGATGTTTTCGACGTTTTCCAAACATTAATTAATAGTTGAGTCATGTGTATGAATCCCCAGTTCAGCCTTAACAGTTAGGTTATCAAAGGTCGTGTGAAGATATGCAGTGCAAGCAGGCTTTGGGCGTCTTCTGCAGCATCGCCAAGTTACTGCTTTTAGTCCTTTATTGTCGAAGTAGTAGCGGTAGCCTTTATATTCTAAGATTGGATGTCCTCTCTGGGATCTTGACAGTTTTAAACCTACACAGAATATAATAAAACCCATAAGATTAAACTAGGCGTCCAAAAACGTGGGTTTTTCTGCATAAAGCTGGAATGATGCAAGCTTATTCCTTCTCTGCTTTAAAAATGGTTTTAAATCACGGAATATGAACAGAATTATGAATTATAATTTATTATCAACGGCATTTGAGCTAACGCTATATTCAGTAAACGCTTCTTGACAACTTCCGCTGAGGAAAGAAGTCTCCACAAGAAAAAAACACCCTTAAATTTTTAGAGCTCTCCAGTTGTGAAAACCCTTTTAATATTCCAACTAACTGAACCCTAACATTTTGTTATAATTAAAGAATTATAAACATTATTATTAACAATATTAATACACTTGTTTTTCCTAGAAGTGTTATAGGAGTAGGAAGGGGTTTGTAAGAACCAAGGGGTCCATTCCAGTATCGTTGTCCGGGTCGTGGTTATGATATATAAGGTCTTCAAAAACAGTTTGGAAATCAAGACTCGTATGAAGCCTTGAAGGGCATTTGGGTTGAGTATTTTGTTTATGGCACCGCCAACGGATTTTGCTAAGTCCTTTCCATGCGGTGACATAACGGTAACCCCGGAATTCCAAGATTGGATGTCCCCTCCGGGATGTCGTTATTTTCAAACCTACCGAAAATAGAACCCCAGATAAATTAAACTAGGCCACTGTCAGTTTTAGCACAAAGTACAAACCCAGTCTTCTACATAAATACGCTATGGATTTTGTAATTTGCACATCCCTAATATCTTTCTTTTTATGATTCGAAGTATGAGGCGCTATAATGCATGTCCTAAGCCTTAGAACAGTCTTGTTGGTTTGCGGAAGTTGACATTACATCCGAATCTCACTAGACACACATTGACGGGCATAAATTTATCGGGATACTAGCACAAAGTTGGCTAGTTTACAGCTAGAGAAGTTACTCTCAAGCCTTTTGCATGAGGGGATAGGTGCTCAGATTCCCGTTGTTTAGACTGACCTTGACCAGACCTTGATCTGAGAAGGATTATATGATGCATATACTAAGGGGCAAGTGCAGTTTTAAAACACTAGTACAAATTGACGTATTCAACCTCATAAGATCAATTTTATCCGGCATAATCCTACCTTCAATGCACCTACTATTGTTGAAATCTCCCCCGTCTCATGATAATAAGCTACTTTGGCACCGGCAAAGGCTTAGAGTATCGAAAGCGAATAAAACACAATACACCCAAAGTAAACTAAAAAGACCTTTTTTATTCTATTATCATTACACAACTGAAAGAGCCGTACTCATTGGCATAATTCAGCAGTACTTTATTTCCAGAACTTAAAAGTAAGGACTGGGCAGAGCTGAGGGATCGTTTTCAGTTTTGTTGTCCGACTGAAGGTCAGGTCGATGCTTATGGATCCCAGTTTGCTCATACACAATGAGAGATTCAAGGCTTCGGCTTGTATGAAGGTAAGCAGGACAAGATCCCCCTTGTTTAGAACAACATCTCCACCGGAGTTTTTTTGGTCCTTTACTATGGATGTAGTAACGGTAGCCTTGGAATTCTAAGATTGGATTTCCTTTGATGGATGTCGTTATTTGCAAACCTACACAGAAAAGAATCCCACACAATTAAACTAGGTCACGTTTAGTTCAGCGTAGCGGAACCTGCTATTCATAAAGAGGCTACACTTTATTTAACTTTGCTTCCTTTAAAAAATTGTGAAAAAGCATGTCTAACGCCTAGATAAAATGAACCTGTCATTTGGTGAACCTCATACAAAATGCCTCTGCATACGCCTGCCTGTCTTTTATAAACTCCGGCTAAGGATTAGGACAGAACGAAACTACAATAAAATCCTGAAGTTTCAAAACTCAACCAGAACTGTTCATTTTTATTCTATCACTTGCTCCTTCCATTATAATTTTCATCAATCAATGAATAATTTTGCAGAATGTTCATTGCATAACTTAAATATACGGATTGGCAAGAGCTAAAGGGTCGTTTTCAGCGTTGCTGTCTGGCTGAACGACAGGTTGATGTTTATGCTTCCCAGTTTGGTCATACACAGTGAGAGAGTCAAGACTTATGCTTGTGTGAAGGTAAGCAGGACAAGGTCCCCCATGTTTATAACAACATCTCCAGCGGATTTTGTTTGGTCCTTTTTTCAAGATGCAGTAACGATAACCCTGGAACTCTAAGGCTGGATATCCTCTGTGGGATGTCGTTAATTTCAAACCTACACAGATAAGAACCCCACAAAATTAACGTAGGCCTTAATTTAAGGACGTAGTAAATGCATAAGCCTACCCTACCCTACCCTTTTTGTCAACCCTGGCCTGACAGCAACGCAAACGTTCATACAGCAGAACAAACCGGAAGAAACCGTCTCCATTTTTTTTAAATTCCACCAGTTTTATTAAACAATTTCAAAGGTTGCTCATTTCTTCTCTCTACAATTTCAGTCAGTCAAGATCATAACAGTAAGTTCCGGACGAAGTATCTAATTTTAAAACTATGCCAATGCATGCATAGATAATGGCCTTCAAGAATCAATCAAAGTTGAGAGGCATTTATCAAGTACGAAGACGGATGAAATATTCATATATTAATCAAATTATAAATGGACTTAATGGATTACAACAGTTTCAAAGCTCTTGGTCAGATGTAAATACTATTGTATTAGTATATTCCAATCGACCAGATTCTTTATTTAACGATTTCAGACACAGAGGCTCTTTCAATAAACAGTTTAGCATAACCATTTCTTTCTCTAAGTTTTCAGGAACGGATTTATCAAAACCACACGGTCATTTCAGTGTTTTGGTTCAACTGTATAATCGGATCATGGAAATGAACCAGTTTTTTTTTCATAAAAGGATTCGCAAGTGTGAATATATAATTTTGAAGTTCAGCTTTACTGTTCCGTCCGGAACTTAAAGAAAGGGGTACGTAATAGCTAAGGGGTCATTTTCAGTGCTGACATTCAACTCCAATTTCACAATATCGATGGGATCAAGTGAGTTATTTTCAGTGTTATCCGACCCATTGTCCGTGATAGGTTCATGGGTATGGATTCCAGTTTCACGAATAACAGTAAGATAATCAAGGGACGAGTGAAGGTAGCCCTTGCACCTAAAACCTTTCCTGCTTGAACTGCAACTCCAACGCAACCTTTTCTTTCCTGTTTTGTACAAGTAGTAACGGAAGCCCCGGTACTCTAACAGTGGATATCCCCTCCTGGACCTTGTTAGATTCAAACCTGCACAAAACACAACCCCATAACATTAAACTGAGCCGATGCACTAGCTCTTCAGTGCAATGAAGCGGACTGTTCTAGTGTTCTGCATAAATGAATTTAGGATTAAAACAGCACGTGCAAAAATAGGGATTTTGTTAATAAAACGATGATGAAGTTTTCAAACCCTAGGCTAAGACATGTTGAAAACTTATGCTTACTCGATTCTTGGTTAATTTACGAAATAAATCTCAATGCCTCGCCCGTCAACATGCCCACACCCCATTGTTCAGAGTTATATAATACGAATTTCCCAATTAAGCTAAACGTAAGATGACCTTTGACCTTGACCAGACCATGCTCCTTATGTGACAACTAAAGCTCGAAGAATTCTGTTTGTCTAAATTCACATTGCTACACCTAACCAAAAGGCTAGGAAGCAGAGCGAAGTCAAAGTAAATCCCATCATTCGAAACACTTGAGCTAAAAACATATTTTATTAATAAAACGTCCAACTGGCTCAATGTCATAACTAAAGAAGCAGCAATCAATCCATAACTAGCGTATTTCTTCCCATAAGAGATTAAGAAGACCCTAAACAGGTCACTTTCAGCATTGCTATCCAACTAAAGGATCGGGGTCATGTGTGTGTATCCCACTTTCGACATAAATAGTTTCAAAATCATGGCTAGTGTGAAGGTAGGCCGGACACCTGAACTTTCTATTATTTTGTTTATGACACATCCAACGAACTAGTTTTGATCTGCTTTGGTTGAAGTTATAACGGTAGCCCCGGAACTCCAACACTGGCTTTCCTCTCAGGGAAGTCGCAAGCGTCAAACCTACACAAAAATAAACAGACGTGTTTCAAAATCGGACTACCGGCGAAAACGATGAGTCTGTCAATGTTTTATTAAACTCACGGCTTAAAAAGTAAAAGCTAGGCTTTCAGAGTCTTTTACTCGTTGATTTGAGGAAGAAAGAAGACAGCGAAATAAAGCAACATCCGAAACTCTAGACTTCCAACGAGAAGGTGTATACTTAACTTACAAGCACAACTAATTTTACTACAATTTACAAAAAACCCATAAATCAATAGTTCAGCAAGGGTTTTATTCCACGTAACTTAAAGGAAAGGATTCATCCACAAAGGGACATGTTTGCCTATTTCTAGATCAATTGGCCCAGGAGGATGGGTATGAATGCCGGCCTCGGCCTCGACACTCAGAAAATCAAGGCTGGTGTGTACGTTTGCATAACACCTAAATTGTTTACGATTTCTAGCACATCTCCACATAATTCTTTGACAGCCTTTTCTGTGGATTCGGTAACAGTTTCCTCTGAATGCTAAGACGGGATTTCCTTTAAGAGAAGTCCTAATTTCCAAACCTACAAAAAAACAGAACCGCATCAGATTGACTTCGGCGTTCAATACTAATTAAGCCTTTAACTTATGCCGTATCTAATTTTAAAACTATGCCAATGCATGCACAGATTATGGCGATCAAGGATCCATAGTTAAGAATAGTTCTCACGAAGACGGATGAAATATTCATGTATTCATAAATTATAAATGGTAACGTAAAACAACACAGTTTCAAAACTCTTGGTCAGATGTAAATCAAATGTAGATGTTTTATTTAGTGTTTAGTTTAGTTTAGCATAACCCTTTCTTTTCTTAAGTTACAAAAATGGATTCATCAAAGCCACGCGGCCATTTCCAGCGTTTCTGTCCAACAGAATAAATGGGTCATGGCTCATGGGTGTGAACCCCATTTTCTTCATAAACAGTTTTATAATCAACGCTAGTGTAAAGGTGAGAAGGACAGTTGAATTTCGTAGTATACTTCCGGCACCTCCATCGCATTTTCTTAAGTCCTACGCTGTGTAA
>JAQFZX010001627.1:0-26927 GCA_034682405.1 Hydroisotoma schaefferi | reverse complement strand
TTAACTAAGTTATAAAATCAAATGGTCATGATTTGATGGTTACTGAGGCAATAAATCACCCATCAGTTAGATAGATAGACCTGTTTGATACAGACTCAATTCATCCAATATAACTTCTTTCCGTGAGTTTACTGACGCAATTCCTCTATGTATTCTCAATACAAATCTGAACCCAGCTCTTGATTTCATCTGTGGACTGTGGATTTAGAAAATAAACTATAATCCTCCAAAGGCGCAAGTTTTAGCTAGGCCCTTAATCTGGTTGGATAGGATGTGATACTTTTAAAAGTCTTGATTGTTTGGCTGAATTCTTCATTTCTTCCCTTGATACATTCAAGTTCAAGACAAATTCTTTCAAATAATTGTTGATCGAATATCTTCCTGGCAGTCATGCATTTAAAATTGGATTTAGGTGTCTATTCGATTTGATCGAATTGAGAGTTGAATTCAATGGAATTGAATTGAATAGTGGTTTAGATTTTTTTTCCAAGCGCTACTTACAAGCAAGATGAGACCGATTTTCTGTCACAAAGAAAACTTTTTCTTTCTTGTCAAGTTTGCTTCGGTCAGAACCAAACTGTGCTTGTGTATACGATTCTCTCACAAGTAAATTTCTGTTTGCTGGAGTTTCAGCTTATACCCTTAGATCTTATTGTTGAATCTCTTACAATTTCATACAATTTTAAATGCATTGTATCATGCAATGTCCAGGAAGGATCGATGTAGGTACTATGCAGCTGAAAACTCGAGACATGCGATACCCGTAATTGTGTTTACTGGATCATCATAATATCATGATTCATGAATTTCATCAGGATCAGGGTAGTACATAGTACATAGTTAGTACATGGCAGTGTAAACCGCAGAATCAGCGGCCTTTAAGAAGAAAGATGAATAGAGCAAATATCATTTAACAAGACGGACATTACTAATCATCTGTCATGATACGTAAGGACGACATTTAGTCAGCCATTTACACCATGACACAGTTGAACCGAAATATTTATCGCGAACAATACAAACCTTGAATTAAAAGGGAATTATTCAAACAGTTTGGATAAATCTTTTTCCAAAGGTAGGTAGGTATAATTATTCTTCCGAAGAAAGAAGGCAAACAACAAAGAAGTGCTTTGGGGAAGGCGCATAGTGTGTAAGCATCTTCTTTTCATTGTATTTTTTCATACTTAGTAATTTTCATCTGCTGAGGTTATTGTTGAGTCTGGTATCGTTAGCATCTTTATGGCTAGATAATGATCATATTAAAATAAAACCAAGTACTGTAAAGCTGCTGATATACACATACCTGGACTGGAGAGACGAAATATATCCACCTTAACCTGCTTTCTCAACCCAAAAATATTTATACAATACGCTTCACCTTCGGAAATGTTTCACATTATCGACTGTTCAACTGTTTGTTAACGTTACCTTAAATTTCAGCTATAAATTTTGGAACAGTCAATGATAAACAAATTTATGAATCTAGTAAGTAAATGGGGGTGTGGGAAATAACTGTAATGTAGAAGTATACTGTCTAAAAGAGCCTGGGCATACATAAATCGCAGTCGTTAGGAATCGATGGAAAAACTTTTTATACTTTTGTCAATAGTTTCGTATTTCTTTTTGATACATATACAAGCCCATTATCTTGAATAAAAATGGATCAGATCCTTTCTCGAATACTGAAGATGCTGACTGATCATTTCCATTGAGCACTTTGCAGTCGTGTCAAAATTGGAATTGGATTTTGACACAAATATTTCATACGTAATATCCCGTCCGACCGAAAAAAATCCAATCTCTTTAACCTACTGGAAGCTTGAAAAGCGCATAAGGTGTAAGTGGAAGAGTTGAGAATGATGGCTGTAAAAGTGGGACAAATACTGAATATTTCATTGAAAATGCTAAGTATAACTTCCTCTCGTCGTCTTATTGATTTTCAAGTACCATCATCAACATATCTTTGCTCCCAGTCCGTTCCGCTTTACGTCCTCCTCACATTTAGAGTTATTTACTAATTCGATTTTGCATCCGATTTCTAACGGTTTATGGTGTCGAAAATTACCTACCACTATAACTGTCATGATTTAAGGTTGTTGATCACTGAAGCAAGCCAACCAGCACCTAATTCTAGTTTAGGAATCATACTAAGGTGAGTAATATGTCTTAAGTGAGCTACCTATACGCAATCAACATCAATATATAGTAGCTCATTCAGTAATTCTTAAATCGATCTGGACTGGAACACTGTCCATGGTTATCTTTAACTTGAGATGGGCTTACAAATCCAACTTTTCGGCTCGCAATATTAGTTTAAGTCCAACTTTTAGTCATGAGCAAGCAGCAAGCTCACCGTCCACTCTATTATCATTGATTGCTTACTCATTAGCAGATAATCAGATTATTAAAATCTTCCCCTTCTATACATTCTATTCTAACTGTAATATGGTCTGTCTAACTTTGTTAAGAGATATAGAAAGGAACTGTGGGGAAACCAGGGAATGAATGGGCCAAAACTTTTTCTCTACCAACGGAAAGTTGGTTCTACTTACCAAAACATTCTCTAATAACATTACTTTAATATTTAACATTATTCTTACTAAAAGGAAAGCATAACCCTTTGCATAACGCTTTCCTATGTACTAAAATGTATTAGGTATGTATTTAATTTATCTGCCATAAAGCGCTTTTGTTTGTGACTCTCTTTCTGCGCAACCTTTGCTTACTGCCTTCGACTCCATTATACAATCTTTGCATTGTATCTCACTTGCTGGGAAGAATACCTTTTATCTGCAGTACCCACCTGCTGGTTTCAACCACATGAGCACATCAGCCATGATAAAGCCAATGATAAATTTACTAAAGTTCGTGATTTATCTTGATTCATCCAAGTCTTCCATGCATTAAATGACCGATATCAAAATGAACATTAAATTATCCTTTCCCTATAATTTTACTTTATTCTCATAAAAGCAATAAAAGAAGAGTGATTGTTCTAGGTCTCCTCAAGCTCTATTGTGGATATATTAAATTGTACACCACCAACCAACCCCATTAAGTTAAATCTTCAGTGAGCAAGCCAGCAGACAGTCGGTGGAGAGCGGAGCGGAGTGGTGCTCTTTAGTCTTGTAATTTGTTATGGATGTTAGATCCGCTAAATGTACCGTGGCCTAGCTTAACCCTTTAGCTTGCAAATGTCTTGCAATTTAATCAAGTCCCTTTTGTATTGGATAAAAGATAATGTAAAGTTATCAGGAGATAAAGCACTTAAGAACTGATTTGATTACTTCGCTGCTGCTGCTAAAAACGTGGATTTAAAAGCAGGATGCTCACTGGTCAATTTATAACGTTATGTGGTTGCTCGCTCTCCCTTCCGCTTTGTACGTATGCCCGCATAAAATAGTCAGTTGAAAGTTTCTTTGCCACTTTAACTCTATAAATCTACACTTAAAAGAATAAATCGAAAAAGAACTATCCACAACATATACAGTTCTCAAAATTAAAAGTTGGGTGACTTCATGTGCTAGTAGGACTTCTACAGTCATTCCAGTATATTTATAATTTATTATTGCTGAATAAGGATGCAATACAATCCTTGTATTTTTGAACCTCAGCAACATAATTGTTTCCTTAAGGAATGAAGAGAAGCGAGTGAAAGCTTTTATTACAATGATAAATCAAATCTAACGGCTCTATGAATGAATAAGTGTATCATTGAAAATGGGCTGGAAAGAAGATTACACTTACTACGACTGGATTGCTTGAGATGAGAAAGCAAAAAACTCAAATAGCAAGTAAAACTGGGCAGAGCATCTTCGTGGTTCTTGAATGTGCTATAATCAACATCATAACAATATCCTTGAATGAGTATGACTTCATTCGTCATGTTAGAAGGGAAGTGGACTGCTGCTCTTATTATTTTGGTCCAATTTCCTCCTATTTTTTCATCCCCAATAGTATAGTTATTTCCGTGTAGTTTTAAAGAGCCTTATGCAATTGCTGTCTTTCTATTAGTACTAGCCATGTGTCATTGTACTCGGAATAGGAAAACGGTAATAAGAAAAGGGAAATGGTAGTGGGGAAAAAGAATAAAAGATCTTATCTTTTGTGATAAAATAAGTAAGTTTCGAGCAAGAGAGGAAACCCATATGGATTATGTGATCATATTTTAGCCTCCGATGTTCATCGACATTCATCTAGTGACATTATATCATATCCATATATTTTCATCATTGATTCTATGCATAACGGAATTTAGTCCCAAAACTTCTCAGAATGATGGTTGGGTGAAGTGAGTTTAGAGCAACATGATAAGGTACAACTGCATTCGCGTATTCTTTATTCGACGAGTCAGCAGAAGGAATGGTGCTCTGAGAATTTAATAAAATTGACAGGACGATATGATGTAGATGTAACTCTCATGTGTTACTCAGGTTCTGAAAATTGTCTCCTCGACTTTTTGTCGCTGTGCTAAAGTCTAATTTTCAAATTATTATCTCTAAACTTTTCCATATGTTCCCACAAAAGCACGTATGGCGGTATGTGATGGGAATGCATGCATTCTAGTTTGCATGTTTGCTTGCCACAAAAGCAATTCAAATTTGTTCGAACAAACTCTGAATCTGTGTGTACGGTCTTTTAACCCAGTTCTGGTTTTATAATATTTAACGTTATTGTAAATGTTGACTGAGAAAAGCGTAAGTTTACGTAAAACCGTTGATACGGTCGCTGTGTATTTAAGTTAAGGAAAGGATACCAAAGATACAAGCTTACTGAATACGCCAATTCTTAAAAGCTATGTTAATAAAGTTTCCTTAACAAAGCTAACTGCTAGTGTAGTTATAGCTTATAATATGAGCCTTTACTGCGAAGTACTACTTGCTGAAGCTGTATTTTCAGTAATTCAATATAAAATTTTTAAAGAAAAAATAACCAGTCCTTGACATTATAAATAGTTGTATTCTTTCTGTCAAAAAAGATCTCAATCTGAGGAAAGGGGATTTTCCTGGTTTATGATGGTTGCTTCGGTCAATCTTTGTGGAATAATTTTTCATTGTTGTAGGTGTAGTGGTGTAAAATACTGTTTCAGAATACTGGTGCAGAAGAACTTTATTTCTCTTTTAGTTCTGAGTTCCTTTGGGAATCTGCAGTGAACGGAGAAGTCTAGAAAGTAATTAGGAAACGTGATATGATCTCTATTATCTCATCTTGTGTTCTTAATTTTCTTATTTATTATTAGTCCAAAGAGTAAATTACCGTTTATGTACTACACAACGGAGAGTTAAAGAAACTGCCTCTGTTAAAATAAATAAAAGAAAGCTGCTAAATATTTACCTCCCAAGACGCTAGTTTTGTTAATGTTTTAGCCAACAAGGCTGATAGAATTTTACTATAAGAAAGAGTCTGAAAAAATTATAATTATAATTTGTTAACCAATTGCCAGTTTTATTTTGTCAGTCTTATATTATATTATCTATTATATATTGCCTTATTTACTCACCTTCTAGCTAACTCATACGTTATAATTCTGTCCCGAAACCGTAGTTTTCTCCTGCAACCAGAAATTATCATAATAAAGCTAGCGTGAAAGCGATTTAAAAATTCTATATTCAAACTTGTCCAGTTCTACCAGTCTTTAAAAATGTAAAATAATGCATATCCTCTGGAAAAATTGTATCACGAGAGAAATCTGGGTTGAAAATGTAGTTTGCTCATTATAATATCCTCTCGTATCAAACGTAGCTTAACGCTTTAACTTATACATGGCGCTATCCGCTACAGTTTATTAAATAATGCACAATATCCGGTCATCAAACTATATATCCACGAACAGACAGTGGAGCTCTACTAACTAATTCTTAGCTATAATCTGTAGTAGATATTAATAATGAATTTTTATGAAATTAAAGCAGTACAATTACTGCCTTAATTTAATAACTCATCTGTTCCCGTTCATGAACTCAGCATTTAGAAGTCAGGTGTGTGGGCTTCATCCTCGTCCACGATAATCATCATCATAGCCAGCAAGCTTCATCATCATCATCATAAATGGTTAATCTGAGTAAAGACTCCTAATAAAGCCCTCATTATACATTACCCACCTCCCCGTGTTAAAACGTTGAGTGCAAGATGTGATAGAGGAAGTGGAAGTGGTTTTGAGGGAGAAATGGTTACCCCAATGCTCTACCTACACCAGAAGTAGTATTTAAATACTGCTCAAAAGTACCAGCAGCAGCAACGGATTCTTGATTCTTATAGTAATTGAATCCAACTTCTTCAACACTGCTGCTGCCTCAACCTCTTTTGAGCAGTCAATTATCACTATAAGTTTAAATGAACCTATCAGTGCAATTCCACCATCACCATAACATTCCCAACGTTGCGTTCTCCAAGAAGTTGTGCGAACAATGTGAACTTGTTCAGAGGTGAAGTCAAACTAAGAACGACAGAAAGGGGAAGATGCACCTCTAGGTTGTCAGTTAGGATAAATGGTGCAATTAGTCATCTTTCAATCCGACCTGCTGCTGTGTGATAGATTGCAAAGTGTCCCTTTCTCCATAATAGTATTAGTTTGGTCGCAGTCACAGACACAACAACAGCACTCAAACCAAAACCATGATACCCTCACTCGTATTCCATATGTTTTCTTGGTAGCTTAATTTTATATGAACTAAAGGGATAGAAGTATCTTGTATTGATGTATGATGTAGCTTTGCACTAACTTTTAGTGGCATGCGGGTTTTCTTGTATTAACGTTTTATTATTATTATTACGGTTCTCGTAGCCTTTAGCAGGAAGCATAATGAAGTCCCACGAACGGCATTGGCGAAAAATTATTGCCAAATTACTGATTGCATCTGACCCTCAGAAGAGATTTTTGCAGTAAGAGTCAAGAAGAAGGAGACTAGAACCTTCAAATAATTGTCTTTTAATTTCGGAAGTAAGCATTTTTCAACTCTTGGATTTAATTCCTGACGACAGGAGGGAAAGGCAGTGACAGTGGCATTTCTGCTTGGAATCTATTCTGTCAAGAAACAGGGAGCCTGTTTTGTGTGCATTAGACATTGTGATGGGGGAAATTAATGAAAGAAATATTATACTCAGCCTGTGGTTGGGGTTACATGCTTTCTACATACACATATGACAGTGCTAGAGCTGGACGAGAATAAAGGCACTAATACTTCCACTATTCGCTTACTT
The DNA here is from genome assembly GCA_034682405.1 of Hydroisotoma schaefferi. Lineage (NCBI taxonomy): Eukaryota > Metazoa > Arthropoda > Collembola > Entomobryomorpha > Isotomidae > Hydroisotoma > Hydroisotoma schaefferi. Next base: position 19,727 of record JAQFZX010001627.1, on the reverse strand, counting down.
AGGTGACATTGGCGGATCACATCCTCGTGGTAGTTGTATTGACAGAAGCAATGCCTCGCCTCTAGAACACGGAGACAGTGAGACGGAAAGAACCCTACAGATTAGAATTAGCTAAGTTTTATGGGGGAAATTGCCGGAGATGAATTTCGTGATGTTTGACTTTTTTTTGTGCTTGGCTAGGAAGAGATAATAGGGAGGATTGTTGGGATTTTGACCATGCCATTTGACATTATCCAGTGCTTTTACTCCATTCCTGACTAGCCTGACGACTTACGTATGCTGCTAGTCCATAGTTTGTGGTACCATTTTATGTGGCCCATCACAGAAACCTCTGTCATGGTTATAGGCTCTGGTGGACTTTATGTAGTTACGCGTCTCCACTGCGTTGTTGACGGGAGATGTGGTCATCAGGTTTTACTCCTTTGTTATTGCCTCTTGATTCGATCTGATGACACTGAACCGAACCAAACGCAGACAACGATAGACAGCAAAGCAATGTAATAATTGCTTAACTTCGTTTTTTACTCTGCACAAAGGTTTTATCTTTAAGAGTAAATCTCTTTTCAGATGACTCGAGATTCAGAAAATACAGTAGTCCTCTGTAATTGGTCTCTACAATAAGCTTACAGGAGGGTCTGGTTGCACTCTTTGTCATTCTTTTGTGGTGGATGAAATTCTATTTCAAAGAACTAAATTGGTTGATTGAGAATGAATGGACGAGTTTAACGTGCAGTTAAGGGTTCGTTTGAACTCGGAGAAAGAATTGAGTTGTTAATAGAAAATGAACGAATAGACTTAAAGTTATAGATTGGATGAATTATTTTTGTAAGCAGTAACAACTGGAGTTATGTTTCTGGTGCTCGTGACTTCCTTTAAATTTGTGTAAAATGTGCAAAACATCCAGTTTAATTTTCTTGGTGGCCTATACTATTTTCCATCTGAGATAGTAACTTAACAGCCTAAAGCAGCTTGTTTCACAACTTTCAATATTTTTTTGGTTATCAACCCAGAAAAAACACATCCGACTTCAACAAATGTCCATCGGGCTTATAACGTAACTTGGTCTGGGTAGTTTTAATTTGAGCTCAGCATCCAAACCCATGTTAGACGGAGGGGAAAACCGTTGGCCAAGAACGCAATGAAATTACTACCTTTCTCTCTTGATTGGAGTCGGAAGTTGATGAATTATGTTTTGATAATGGGCTTCAAGTTCCTTTTCTTGAGTGACACACGATACAACGATAGCAAAACAGAACACAGGAACATGAATTCACGGCAGGGGCACTGACTGGGTATACATTTTGCGTGTATCTAGTCACAATTATTAAAACATTCAGAGAGAATTGTACCAACAACGCCAACGTTCCTGTTTTAGATTACACGAAAAGTTCCAGTACGGTTTTTACAAGGCCCAAGAAGTAAATTTGCTAAGCCCACATCATGTTGAATTTAAATCCTGCTTCGCTGTTGAGCTGCTTTCAAGGGTTTTATTTAATAAGCCATTTTAACTCTATCTTGGTCCTGCTTAAATCCACGAACAGAAATCATAATCTCTTCATTCCTATTCTATCTAGCTTAGGTGTGCTAGAAGCAAGGCATATCATTTAGTAAGAATTCATGGATTATTCTTCTTCTGCTCTGCGAGAAAGCCATGATATGTGGATTTATCAATACATGCAAGATTACTTAGCCTTCTGTCTACCTTTATGTCGAATTGATTTTTGGCTATATAAATTTGAGTTAAATGTATAACTGCTGATATAAGTTTTCTAATGAAGACGGAATTAAGTTACTCCACAGTGACAGTCAGTTGATTAAGCCCCAAAATACAGCAAAACTCATATTACATTTCAAAAGCCTTCCCTATTTAAAGCAATTCTCTATCTGAACACTCTATATTTGTTAATACGTTCTTTCTGCCAGCCTGAGATTTGCTGAATAGAAAATATGAAACTTTTAATAACTATAATCATGATAAGAGGTTTACGAAAAGGTAAATCATGCATGGGACCTGGGACCTGATTATTATCAAACATTTTATTTCAACTCGAGAAAGAGCATGGTATTCTGCACGGTTCATAGTAGCATAGTTCACGTTACTATTATCTACAGGCTGTATTTCAAATGTATATGATTCATACTTTTCACTCATTTAAAAATTAATTTACTCCTTGCTCTTTCCACATTGCAGTTGAAATAATCTCGAATCACATCTCATGTTGCACGTAATGGGATTGATAACGTGGGTTTGAAGGAAACCCCTTCTCCACCCCTTTTAAGTTTCAATCATCATTAATGTATGATAGTTGTTAGTATGTTCAATACACAACCTGTACTCTAGTAGCCTGTGCTAAGTGATTTAACTCCTGTCTTTTGTCTTAGGCTAAACCACTAATGTGATGAAAGCCCCTAAAAAGCTTCCAATTTAGCCGGAAGAACTGTGGTTTGGTGTGACAGGACTGCTGCTAAATATTTTAATAGTCTCGCTTGCCAACTAGGTATGTTGTAGCTCTTAGCAGGCAGTTCAGGCCAGATGACTGCTCTTAATGAGCATCTAACAACCACGACCCGAAATGTGTAGGAAACTACTTATTGACTTTGACATGAAATTAAATTAGAATTTGAGTGGTTTTTTGCGTTACGTAAATGACTTACTAACTGTAAACTTATTGCCTCTCGACGGTGAGTTGCTGGTATTGTTCTGCCGATATTTAAGTGGGGACTGCATTTGTGAAACAATTAATTTTAAAAGTTTGGTGTAAGCGTTAGCTCCACAAAAGTATTCTTGTAAAAAGCGAAATTAGAGTAAAAGCACAAAATTAAATTACTTTTGCTTCGGCATATGTTCATTTTTAAGAATGTGATGTGTGTGTAAACTGCAACATATCTAAGTACTAACCCGAATATAGCAGAATCTAGCTGATTGTAGTTAAAAAAGAACAATGATCCAAGTCTTTAAAGTTTTACAAATAATTGCTGTTTTGTTCTACTGATCAGTATCTTATACAAAGAAGTTTAAACTTGACTGCAGGAACGATTACTCTTATTTTTGTGTTTGGAATCTACTTTTACTCTAAGTCCGAAACTATTTTTGCCTTCAAGTCGAATTATGCGCTCAGTTGAAATGTTTCCTCGTATAAACTCTTCTTTCTTTTTAGGGAACATTAATCTAAAGGAGTAGACAAAAGTCGAAGAAACTTGGAGAAATGTTTCCTTAATTAACCAAAGCACGAAGTAATGAAAAAAATAGTACCCATCGCACCCGAGACTGGATGGGAGTTGTAAAATTTTACTTCCCAAAAACTTAATACTAGAGATAAAGAGAGAGAGGGGTATTAAAAACTACTCGGAATAAAACTGAAGGACAGCATTTTGTGTAATTAATATTGCATTGTTTTCCTGTCACATTGTAAGCGGCAAGGTGAATGTCAAGGCTTCAGTGGAGCCTCTCTGACAAGTAAACAGATAGCTCTGTTTTGTTTCTGTTATCTCAAATCTAGGGTTGTGACAGGTTACAGATTTCTTCCTTCGCTGGTCCTTGTTACTCTGTTCCTAGCTCATGATAAGATGGGATGATGATGAGAAGAATGATGCATCATCAGTGAGGAGATTTTATCATCGGTGACAGAATATGACTTGAGCCTTCATCTTCATCAGCATTAACTGCCTTTATAACCTGAATCAATCTCTATGGTATGGTCGGGGTCGACTGTTTGGAATTGATCATTAGTTTATTGACCGGTACTCTTTTAGATTGGCACAAAATACCTTTTATGGTTGTTTATTTCTTATACCCGCTATCTATCTATTTTGAGGGCAAAATCAATAAATGATTGTAAAGTGCGTAAAGTATAGAATAGTATATATCAATAAATTTACGTGTGTACATACCTTCGTTTGGTAGAAATCTGAAATTCAACCCTATCAAATAATCATACAGAAGCCAAAGGAGCCCGTGTTTTAATAGGTTACACGGGGTCTAGCATAAGTTTATAACCAACTACAAAGAGCGTTATTAAATACGCGGAATCGTTTCATTCTTACCTTTGATTTGAAACCAAGAAGGGCAAAATCGTTCAATGTTTAAAGTAGCGCCATACTTTTGACCTTTTCTAGGTCAAGGGATTCACCCCCTCTAAGCAAATTTCCATTATATGCAACCGTTAGGTCAATGCCTTTTATTTGACACCAAGATCGGCAAATCGGTCAATGTTTACAGTAGCGCCGTAGTTTTGACCCTTTCTAGGTCGAAGGGAACACCCCCTCCAAGCAAATCTCAATAATATGCAGCCGCAAGGTTATATTTTTTATTTGACACCAAAATAAGCGACATGGCAAGCAAGGATTACTGTAGGTGGGGTACTTTGAAGCGAATTTTCTATAGGTTATGACCTTTTTGAGGTCGAAGGTCGAAACGTACAACGCTGATTAGAAAAACTTCTGGGTGCAGCTGGCAGAGCCCATTCCAGGGCGCTTTGGCGCAATATTTATTACTGTCTGTCTTTATTAGACGCATTAATTTTTTATATCGTACTTTGTTTTTCAACGTGGGGCCAGCCCCAACACCTCCATTTCCCCCTTTCGTACTATTTATATTTTTGTGATTTTGGTGGAAAAGTTAAAAAAAACATATTTCAGGGTATTTATCTACCCGATGGGGTTTTTGACCCCCACTAGTCTTCCAACTCTCGATTTATTTTGGCCAAATCAGTAATGTTTTTGTGATTTTGGTGGAAAAGTAGAAAAATGTTTTTTAGGCTATATATTTACCCGGTGGGGTTTTTGGACCCCCTGGACCGATCGGTCTCAACTTTCACACTGCACCTAGTTAGCTCAGTTGCCACCTGTTTGCAAAGATTCAGCCAGATCGGCCGACTAGGTTCTGAGATTTCGTGCGTCCGACAGACGTGACAACCTACATAGTCCTAGAATGAGCTAAAAATAATTAGATGTGAAAAAGTGATTTTTTAAGACTAAAATGAAAATAATCGGATCAAAATTGGGACCTTCTATAATGTCGTCAGCAGTAATTAATTCTACCAAATTATAAAATAGGATATTAAATTTATGATTAGGCACACCGCGATAACGGGTGATTATAGTTAAAAGCTTACTACCTGTAGCGTTTACCGGTGACTGTCAAACCAAGTTGTACTTTTTAAATGAATAATTTACTCTCTGATTTGAAATTAAAATAGAGTTAAGGAAGGAGGTGCACGTAAGGGTATTTATACCACTATATTTTGCGTTTGACTCTCCCCTTACTTAGATAACCAGTGTATATTCATCTGAAAGTAGAAAAGGTTATTTTCACAGCAGAATGTTTAAAAATTCAATCTGACTGCAGGACTCAAACCAACTGAGGTTGTTGCAAAAATTCCAGTCACAGAAAATTGTGTGGGGAAATATCTCGTATTCAACAGTAAAATCAAAATGGGAAAGTGCCTAGAATTCCTAGGGGGCCAACTAGAAGCATCAGCTGGTCTTGTAAACGCAAGGATGGATGTGACCCAATTTTACTTTTTCAATGTTCGTCAGCAGTTGGTCGGTATTTGATATTAGACATCTAATTTTTCAAGTTCCTTTTTTTGCGAAAGGAAGCCTGTAGTTTAGAGCAGACTTTGTACACATCTTTGTGCATCTCTATAAGGACACCTTGACCGTCACTGCTGAATACGGTGGCGTTTTTCGGTATGAAAATGTATGTCCTAAGCTGATAAGCCAACATTTATTGTTGCATAACCGAGTAACTAGTAACGCAAGACCTTCTTCAACTGCCCGCAACACGCAGTTGCTTCTATTCTACAAGTCTTTGAGTTCTATGCCTTCAATTTGCCAAGAAAAACTTCATCTTGCAGTGACCACGGCTGGGTTATGTATCAATCATCAGTGTACCCTACAGGGGAGAGGGTACTTTAATTTGACCAGCGGGATTTATTTTATACGTTGCCTACTGGCTTTCATAGACGGAAACATTTCCTAGCTCAAACCATAAAAAACATTTTTCGCCTCCCTTCTGATGCAATAGAGGCTAAAACACGTTACAGAACTTTTGATGCCTATATCCCCTTGGAAAGTGTACTTGCAGTGCAATCCTTCTCAATCAGCTTATTATTATCCGTCTGCTGTCTTAAGTGCTCTTGCAGTACTCTTGGGTTATGGGTTTATGGGCCTTTGCTTTATCTATAACATAGATAACATAGATATCTCTCCTCTGCTTTGCTTCTACTCTCAATGTACTGTTGATTTGATGCATCATCTCATCATGTGTTATGACAAGATATTTGGGCCCCTTAACCCCAAAAATGGTGCAGCTCATTAGTCACCGGGCGCATCGACTAACATAGCTGCTCCTTGACATTCTTTTTTAAATGACGTACCACACATGCACATAGTACATCGCGTTTAGGAATGCATAGTGGTCAAACACCCAAACGCACATCCAGAAAGTAAAGTCACTGGATTTGATTTATGTTTGTATGCATCCAGTATGTGAATTCCACGTAAACGACAAACTTAGCATGTAGGCTATCACTTCGTTCATTTTGTAGAAAGTGGACTTTTCCGCTTTAGTTAGATAGAAAGTTACGTCCTGAATAGCGAGTGCTGGTGTCGACTAACTCGGGTGTTATCAACAGTGAAAAGTTTTAACTTAAACGAGGAAGCTCTTAACATCACACCACACCATTACCACCATACCAGGTGCATGCATTCTGCTTTACTGTGGATACACGTTGTAGTCCTACTTATTTGGATATGCTAAAGCAAATCAATATCAACAGTCAAAGTTAGAAAACTTCTTTGACAATTTTCTTCAACAAAATTTAAGGCACGCTTCTATATTTTGCGAGTTTTTTTTAATCAACTCGAAACATTATAAGTATTCTTCTGAAACTCGCTTACTTTTTTTGTGTTTCTTTATGTTGTCAATATACTGCTTTCCCATGGCTAGAAAATTTGAAATTTTATGACTCAATGATCAAATATATGGTTTGGTGAAGAGAGAAAGAGAAAGCAGTGCTTGTGGAATGGTACAATTACTATTGCTGTTTTTGCTGAGACTGCAGTTCTGCTGGAATTTAGAAAATAATACGAGATATGGATGGTTGCTATATTATTTTCAAAACGATGATGATAGATGTATTCTAAGACATCCACTGAGTTCAAATACACTACCACAGATATAAAATATTAATATTTTAGACAAAGTACTGTAGGTATTGTACTAAAGAGTTTCCAATCTGTTTAAGAAATCTTTATTTTTTCACTCAGGTTATGCACTCTTTGCTGGAGACCTGCAATGCATAGTAAAGTTCTTTATAGATAGTCACCATGCCTGAAGACGCCGAGGCTAGGCACCCCAGTTAACAAAGTATTGCGAGTAATAAGTGGATTTCATGAATTAGGATCTCATCTCGAAAAAAACAATTTTTAGTTAGTAACCTACATGAGCTATGCAATCAAGCGGGATGATTTTTAGCTTTGTTCGATTTTGATAAATAGATTTTCTTTCTAAACTTCTACCGTCTAAACTTTCTCTCGGCAAACTCACAGAGGAAGAAGAGGGAGGTGTAAAATTTTTGCAATTACAGAACTTCTATTACTCTCTCTCAATAAATGTTATTTCTTTCTCTAAACTATTTTCTAATCTTCTCAACTAGAAAAAGTTTTGCAATAAGGGCAAGGCGAATGCGAATCAGGAGGCATGAATCGGACATGGCATACAACGAAAAGGAAGCAGTTGTAACTTTAATGCTTGTTTCACTCACAGCCTTCATTTATGTACAGGATAAAAACCAATTATTGATTACATCGTACTACATAAACTACATTGCTAGTTGTAAAATTGCATTGTAGATTGAAGATTGTGTAGTTGGAAGCAAAAGTAAGCTAAAAAATAACTAAACTTTTTTGTCACTGAATTTTTATTGTTATTTTATATACACTTTACTACATCACTTCAAATTGTTTTCTTCAAATCCAAGCTTACTTTGGACTTTCAAGATACACGGAATTACTGCAATGCACCCAAAATAATGGATTTGGGTGTGATGAGAACTTTTTGTTTATGCCTCCCTGAAGGGTTATAAACGACATTAAATGTAAGAGAGCATTCAACCCACAGAGAGACAAGGTACGCTGCACAATGTCTCCAAACTATCTATCAGGTTTTTAATCCCTGTTGTTTACAACCCTTAAAACTACCACCTGACAAGAGTTTCAAAATTCTTACGGTCAAGAAGTCAAAGCATTTGTGTTTTAAGTTAAGCCTTGTCTATTTGTCGTATAACACAGGCGGGTCTACCACTATGAACTTCGGGCAGTGTAATTTCTATCTCATCAACTACATTTAGAAGAAAAGCTATCTTTTAATTAAACAAATATTTGTCCTCTTTAAAAGAGAAAACTACTCATTCCGACCTTTTAGTTCTAAGCCAACCAGTGTATCAAATGACACAAAGTCAAGTGGCAGCTGTAATAAAAATTACCAACCAATTAATTCCCTGAACATGCCCAGGCATCTGTTTCATTCCGCAATTCCCATAATTTTGCCGGTGTGCAGCCTAGTGGAACGAGTACTTTGTTAAAGTCAGCGAATTAAAACTACACGACAGCAGAAACACAAGTTTTACTTTACCCACATTAATTTATGTAGATTATACAAGTTGTCACTGAAAGTCTGCTCCGTCCGCTGCTCACTATCTACCATAACATATCACTATCTCCTTACTCTACCCAGAGTCTGGAAGTGTATTGCTTTACTATGGATAGTTTAACTACGTAACGAGTATTAACAATTTATTTCATCCTGCTCCTAACCCTAGCAAAGAACCAGTCAAGCTACTATCATCGCAATTATTTACTAATAAAATACTTCCTCCTGCACAGCCTACCGAGCTAACAGCTAACTCAATGTATTATCCGTGCGATTGAAGTAAAAGACGTGATTCTGCTGCTTCCCAAGTGAACTCAAGGATTGTACGACCTGTAGAAAAAAGACTTTTAGGAAAATACATGCAGGCAATTTTGTTTTCAGAACGACTTCCCTCTTCCACGTTTCCCCCAGTTCCCCCATCACTCTTCCGCCGTTACCCATTCAACAGCTGCCCCCATTCTCCACTCTCCAGTTCCCCCTTTGGCCAAGCCCGTTCCGCCTTCCCCAGTTTCCCTCCTCCCCCAACCCCGCTCTCAGTTACCCTTTCCCCCGCCCTCATTTCCTCCTCTCCGTCCCCAGTTTGGCCTGCCCATCTCCCTCCCTCTTCCCAAGTTTCAACATATAGAAGAAGCTTCCTACTTCCCCGTCCGCGTCCCCAGTTCCCCTTCTCTGTGCCGAATTTTCAACATAAAGCAGAAGTTTCCCCCTTCTCTCGTCCCCAGTTCCCCTTTATCTTCCCAAGGTTCAGCATATAAGTGTAGCATAAGCTACTGTTCAATATACAAGGATGCCTTATATTATTTCAATTGATTATTGGAATTAAGGACACAAATGCAAACAGGTGGACACTACCTGCATTACATTCGTCAGAGTTTTAATTACAAACAGTTGAGACAAACCCCACTGAGACTCGTCTTTAGTAAAAGTGATGATTTAAAAGTTTAGGCAGTAAGTAAACAAGCAGAAAGCATAGGGAGTAGCCAGACCAGACGACTTGTGTATTTGAGTAAAAGTAAGTAGTATGCGTATGCACGAAGTTTTTTGTAACTAAAAGTGCACGGTTAGTGGGGTCGAGGGTTTGCCTACATGTCTTTTTCCTAGAAGTTGAGGGGTTCCCTAGATGTCTTTTGCTTAAATGTCTTTTGCCTAGAAGTATTTTTCCTACAGGTCGGATTACCATCTCAAGTTCCCTTGATGGAGGTTCGAAACAGCTTTTTAAAGATGGCAAAAAGCGAAACAAAATTATTAAACAACTTAAATAAATTGCAGTTAAAAGACACCATTGTAAGGGTGACTGTCTCCGATAGACAATCGGTGGCAAAGACGAGCTCAGCCACTATAAAGTATTTAGTCAGTTAAGTAATAAACCGTACTCCTTATCTTATCGAATTATCTTAGAGGTATTTATTAGGTAATATTCTCCAGAATTGCCAAGAACGTATAAGTTGCATAGCATTATTCGCCAACTCTAGGTTATTCTGATTCTGATTCTACAATGTAAAACTGAAGAGGTGGAGTAAAACCACATCTACAACCTAAAGTTTGATAGAAAGTATATATGTGGGTATATACTACTCTCTCAATTCTCATCCGATTTTCTAACGGCAAAATGTTTTAGATATTTTTGAGATATATCCTAATACGGTGGTTTTAGTTAAATTAAATGATTTTATAAGGACCACCAGTTGTATCTCATAAAAAATCAAAACTCTAAAACTAAAATGAAAATTTTTAAAAAAAATTTAAAATACGATGAAAGTTGAATTGTATGATCTTATTTGTATACGGAATGATTGAATAGGATTAGGGGAATTCCTACGAAGTGTAAGAATGAGATACGGTTGCTACGGAGTGGTAGAATTAGATAAGCGGGGTTGCTACGGAGTGGTAGAATTAGATAAGCGGGGTTGCTACGAAGTGATAGAATTAGATAAACGGGGTTGTTACGGATTTACCCATGCTATGCTATGCTAATAAGGATGTTAGCATGTGGCCTATGGTGGGACGTGCGAGGGAATAGTGGTACTTTGCACGATGCGAAGCTGCCAGAAAGTAGTGTGAGTTTAAAATGTGAGGAGCCGAAGAGGCGGGACACGTCGCAAAGTGACGTGCTTAGGCGTTTTGGGACCCTTTATTACATAAGACACTACCCCACCAATAAATCTCGATTCGTGGATGAGTGCCTTTAGCAGCCTTTACCTTGGCTGCCCAGCCAAGGTATGGGATTGGATAGAAGAATGCACAGTTTCCAAAAAGAAGGGTAGGAATGAAAGGGCACGGTGATGAGATAATTTGTTTGTGGGGCACAGCGGCTACAGGTAGCAGAGTGGTAGGCTTCTCGCCGGCCTTTGTAGACGGCCACCAATTATTTAAACAAAGATTGTGTCATGATTCGAAGCAGCAGCGGGTCCTCGTAGGCTAGTTTTGAATTGTTTATCATGTCTTTCATATCAATGCATGCAATATTGTCATTGGACCGTGACACTGATTGCTATTGTTGTTGAATTTAAATGAAAACCTTTAAATTACCTCGGCTCCTGATTCTCTTATCTTTGTCACCGAACAAGAATTGAGACCTCAGGTGGTATTCAAATTCATGGGACTCATAATGCAGCGTTGAATTTTTTGCGTGGTCTGCTTTTCTCTCCAAAATTAAAGAATACTCATTTACTTAGGCATTGAGTTTACACCATTAGAAAATGTCAGTTGCTACTTATTTCGGCAAGTCAGCCAGGATAAATTATGATCTTTAAATGAAGAAAAGGGCAGAATAATGAAAATAAATGTGCTTACATTAAAACATATTTTTACTTGGAACGAAATGAAAGATACCTCGACATAAAAGAGGGTGAGGAGGATACAATTTTGCCAGTTGGTCAAAGTTATTCAAAAATATCTCATCGAAAAAAGCAAGCATATCTTTCATATTTATTTCGCTCCGATGAATTTTGAGCTTTCTCTGTAGATTAGCTTAATTATGGAGAATGATGAAATGCTCAAATTGATTGAAGAATGGACAGATAATATTCATAAAAAGTTAATGGACCAAAGAGCTTCTTCATTCCGCCCATTTATTTAGCCTAGGTGATCCATTAGCTTAATTAAATCTAGTTTATAACCGTTTCAGTAGTAGTTAGTGGTGAAATAAGACGTTATGTTGGAACTTTAATTCCAAGAGTTGTACGAAACGCCCACTTGCTAACTTATTAATTCAAATACAATAACAATATTTTATAAAACCTCTCTCGAAATTTAGCACCACATTTTTAGCAATATTGTATACTTCCAAGAAAGAGACTTAGAGTATGAGGATCTTAAGTAGTTTACTACTTATTTACAGCAAAATACAACCGAGCCGTCGTTAATGAAGCATTACTTGTAAAGGTTTACTCTAGAAACGACTGGTCTAAGTAGGCGATAAAAATGCTTGGATTTGACATTAACGTGTTCTTTCTTCAGGCATCATCTACTCTGAATTTTTTATGCTCTCGTTAATTCTCCATTTGTAAACGGAATAAGCAAAGGCGTTGCGGCTATCTTTTTTCTTTTTCTTTTTTCTCTGCTGAGACTTTACTTTTACCCGAGGGACTTCAAAGAAAAAAAACTACAGATACCTGTACAAGGTTATTAACCATTTCACTAGTCTGTATTTTAACACGTAAAGCGCAGTAATTTAGTGAATAACTCCTTACTCGCTAGTGACGAAATTTAATCTCTCATAAAACAAAGGACAATTTGGCATCTTATTTCACCCAGAAACCCAACACTAAATAAGTACCTAATGGGGATTACCTGATTGAGTAGTTGACCAGGTAGTTGAAAACATTTTTGAAATGCATAAACTAAAATTTTAATGTCATGTTGAGGCAGGAGCACTTAAGAAAGCTTAGGTGTCCAAGTACGTACCCAAGTTTCCCTTGAGCATATACTCTTTAGATACTCCATTTGAAGCATCTGCAAATGAAGCAAGGTACGACCCTAAAGGAAACCCAACCAACGGTACAAGCGAATCCATAGGTAGGTTTGCTGGTTTGCTGTTGTCCGTACATCTCCTTGAGAGAAGTCAGACTCGGAAAAGTAATAAGAGTGACTTTAAATTACTTAACGTGACTTTGAACAAACTAGTTTTCAGTATTAACATTCAAATAGTACAAGTATGCTGTGTCAGTTTTAGTCAAGAGTTGTTGGTTTAGGTGAGAACCTACTGAGACCCAAGTCTCAAAAAACCACCAACACCACCATTTATATCTGAGATCTTTCTACTTATTTATCCCGTCCACGCCATAGGTAAAAGCCAATGTCAAGATTCTGTGAAGCTGTTGTAATAATAGAACGGATGGATGCTTGGATAGTCTGATTGAACCACTACTGTGTTGTATGCACATGGTGTATAGTGAATAGGAAAGTATTATTATAATTGCCGAGTTGAATTTCAAAGTTGGTTTAAAATCAAGAGGACGAGAATTCTGAAGGAGATGAGGATGATAAAGTCAGCAAACCAAACCTTGTAACAGCAAGGGTATATTGTAAAGCACATAGTGTTGATGCGGACGCTGGTACATTTTCCATCTTCAAATTCATACAGAAAGACAGAATTGAGATTGAAAGGGTTGATTTTATGCTTGAGTCAATTCACAGCCTCCACCCTTCCTTAATTACTATGTACATAATCTCTCGCCTAGTGCATTCATAATGTAACACCTCATTTTGTAATTTGATTCTCAAGCTGTTCATCCCCAACCGCTGGTATCATCTTTACAAACACTGACTGGCTCTAGTTGTCAGCTCTCCTAGATAATTCCCTTACCTTCCAATTCTCTGCAATAAATCAGAGATTTCTGCTGATTTCCAGAAGTTTTTGTAAAAAAATCTACAGATTTATCTGCTTTAATAGTTTTATTCTCTGCAGATACAAACGAGAATTATCTTTAGTAATTCCTACGTAAAGAAACATGGTGCACCAACTGTGCGACTGCAAAATAACAAGTGTATCAAAACACACGTTAAGAAAGATAATATAGGCTCAATTAGTTTGAAGCAAAAACGGTCTAGTATACCCATGCCCCATGCCATTAGTAGAAAGATTGGGTAGGCTTATTGCTTTGAGAGAAATGCATGGTGAGAAAATGCAGATGAAGTAACATGAGATGGCTTAAAGTTCAGCGAGGGTCGGCCGTCCAGTAGATGAGCTTTTGAAGTGGTTTTAAATGGAAAATAGTTGGTTTGTGGTAGCGTGGAAAAACTTAATATAATCTTTCCTCTTCTGTGGTACTTCAAAAATCAACCCACACAATAAATTTCATCATGCTATAGTTCAGGATTTCTATTATTTTCAGAACATTATAATTTACTGGAAGGTTTCGGTTTTGATAATATGAAAGCCTAAAAACCCTCTTTCCGTGGTTATTATTTTTAAATATGCATTCTAACGACTCCCTCGAACACTTTTAAGACTTCTGATGCGCCTTTTATAGTTCATCCAGTCCTTTGTGCCTTCTAAATATTTTAAATGAAACTGGGATGCAGCTTTATGAGATGGTTTGCGTATATATGGATTTAATAAATATTTCATTGCATCCTATTTTTAATTCCAAGGGTGGCGAAATAGAGTAGAATGTTTATTCATATTTTATGCTATTGTTAAATGTAACTGGTTGCATCTTGGTGTTGCATTTCAAATCACTAGCAAGTTCCCATTCCGATTAAGTTTCTTAGTAAGAACTACAGTTTACCACATGCAACATGGCGCTTTCATTCCTAATTAATTCTTTTAGAATGTCACCATCCCTGAGCTACTCACATGCATGTATCTTTAGAAAAGGTAATGAAATTTCTTCAGATGTATGCATGCTTAATTCAGCAGGATTTAACTTTTATTGCCATATATATAGTCTTAAGCAGGAAGTATATCAAATGGGGTATATTACCATAATGAATAAACTGACACAAACAGGCAGGATTTGATGTATCAGATGAACCATTCTCGGATGAAGAAACTGTTATCTCTTCTTGAAGACTTGGGTAAAAGTAAGTACCTCTTCCATAAGGTTTCAGTGGTGATAGCCACTATTTGTGGGGAATATACTTGATTGCATTTTAGCCACCTACTTGTTAAGAGTGAGATATAGGATAATCTTGATACTTGAAGTTTCCATTTTGTATTTATGACCTCCCATCATTTATAGATGAGCTAAGTCATTTGCTTCTCCTATGCTTTTCATCCTCTTTCCCATCTTATTCTCGAACACTTTCGGATGAGGAGGGTTTTTTTCCTCTGAGAGAGAAAGAGATCATCATCATTCCACGGACGAGGGTATAAACACCCATTGTAGTAACCTTTTTGGAAATATTTACACTCTTCGACTTTTAGTTATATCCGCGTAATGCACCCACACCGACATACCCGCCTGGTATTTTGACATGGGAAACAGACAAAATGTGAAAGTTCGGCTTCTTAATGGTATAGTGATGGGCACCTAGGCCGATGAGAAATGAGATAGAGAAATCGTCCAGTCCTTACTATTAGGGGCGAAGAGGTCGAAAGGAAAACCATGTTCGGAAGATGGATAGATGGTTCCTACTTCAGTAAGTTGAGTTGGAATTGACTTGGATCTGTCCTCCACTCAGCTTTCATATTTTATATACTATTGTAAGAAATTGGGAGAATCATGAAATAACTATAAAAAATCTTACATCCTGCCAACTTCCTATTCCTTTTGGTAAATGGTACAACTTTTCCCAAGAATTTCCTAGTACATGCCTTTGTTCCACGGCTTTCTTTAACAAATAAGAGGGATGTCAAAATTATGACAGAATATTTTGAAATATCCATTCATTCTTAATGGAGTTTACGTAGGATAAAGTTTCAAAACTAACGGAGCCATATGTTTACCAATCAAGAGAAGCTCTCGGTAATCCTCCTAACGTACTAAAATGCATTCTGATGCGAGGGTTATTATCGTATTTCAAGGATTTAGCTTTATAGAAATATATATAAATGTACACACATAAACAGAGAGACGTCAAAATTGAATACTCGCAGTATATTTTAACACAGGAATAAAATAAATGTAGCTTAGGAAGGAAGATATTTTTATGGGGTGCATGCTGTTTACTCAGACGGGTGCTTAACTACATCGTTCGAGGCATAAATGGATAAGTAAACAAAAAAGCCTCAAGTCTCGACCACCATGAATTTGATTACACACTCGGGCAGGATTTTGCACCTGTACCCGAGTTATCGTTCGAGTGTCGGCGGAAGTTAATATTGATTAGTAAAATTTCTAGAGAAGTAGGTAGACGGAAATAAAACGGATTTCAATACTTTAAAAGATGAATTATTTAGTCTAATCCATCCCAGTTCGTTATCTCCTCATCAAACATGCACAATAAGCCGGCGGTTGAGAATTTAAAGGATCTGATGCTGGCTGAGTAAGTGGTAGATTACCAGATTACCATGCAAGAAATATCGACTGAGATACAGATGTAAAAAAATGCACTCTCTGCTTGCTTTTAAGATAATCATGCATATTTACTATGGATATCCTCTCGGTGTCTCGGATAGGAACCACCTCTGTGAATTCCTAAAAATGAAGTTGTCTAAAAGGATGCTTGGTCTGACGTTGAAATGGCTTGCTCAATATATCTTATGCATAAAAAAATAACGTGAACAGAATTGTGAAAAAATATATGTGTGCATGACAAATGTGGTGGATGTGTCGTAGCAGTAGTATTTCATTGCGTGCTGGAAATGCCTCAAGGAATCGGTCGATCCGGAGAACGATTTTGTGCTTAAATGGATGTGCATTTGACCGTGTATTTCTGATGGGATTGAATCCCTTTTAGATCATAAAATGCTATTCCTACTGGCAGTAGGAGACCACTTTTCTAGTCCAACTCGATTCTCCACCCGCGACCAGACTAGAAACTGGTAAAATACATGCTTTGACGTAGAAGATGATGGCATGGAATAATATTATTTGCTGAAAGATATTGAAAGTCTCAGCAGCTTAAACCCTTTTGGTAACATTTTTGCATTTTCATGCGGACACGTACAAGCAAACAGTAAGAACACGCTGGCTGAGGAAAAATATTTTGAAGTGTGTAAAACCTGAATACCGATTTAACCGATGGACGGATCGCAAACGGAAATGAGCATATCTTGAGGCATAATCGTGGACACTGTAACTCGTTTCCTCATACGCAGCTCTAACAGCAAGACTAGAGTTGATGGGGGGGGGGGGTAGATATATATTTTACAAGGAAAACATTGCCACTATCTTCCTTAATCTTTATCTTCTGAATCAGTAACACACACGTCCATCTTCTGAATCTTTACCTCTCAATAATATCACGTCACCGCCTGGATCCAGCCAATGTAGAAGCCTAATCTTGAACCTGTCTACATGCATAACATATCCATACAAGAATAGAACGATGGTTCGGAAAGAAATGCGTTCGTGCATCTCAGGCCCATCATCAAAGTTGATACTTTCTCTTGCAGTTTTTTCCCTATACGCTTTTAATATGAAGTCCCTCTCAACTCTCAATGCTTTGGTACACAGCTGTATGAAAACTCGTTCTCCAGAAAATCAAAGGAACAACCAAAATTGAGCATTTTGATGCTTTTGCTTTCTTCGTTTAGGTTTTTTATAGCATCTCTTCTTCCTTGCACTCCACGGTTTCTTTTGGAAGATTTTTACGCATCTTCAAGATTTGAATAAGTCTGGACGACCATTGGACTGGCTTTGAAACTTGTTAGTAGTTTGCATGAATATCGAGTACGCCTTCAACTTAAGGGTAGGAGTAACTCGAGTGAAGGAAGGAATGTCTTGGAAAAAGTTAAACGGACCATCATACACGATGGAAGACTCTTAAAATCGACCTATACAAAAGTAGTTTTGTTTATGAATTTGGGGTGAGCATCCAAAGAGATCAAAATAAAATCGGATTCGGAAACAGTTTTTGGAATCGAATCGAATACTTAATTGCCAATGACATAATATGTCAAGATTTGGAGAAAGAATGATACCGTGAGAATGAATTCTTGAGTGGATATTACTAAAAGACAACCTTCAACTTGAATTTTGACTTTGAATAGAATCACTTATGCTTTCTCTAAAAGAATTACAATGAATTCATATTGGGCACTTCGTTTTCCTGCATTTTATAAAAAAAACACGGTCATTAGTTGGTATACTATGCTCGTATTTACTATATTTATGAGTCTTCACAAGGAAGGGTGCAGCTCTCTAAATAAGAGTTGCATTCGTTCTGTGGTTGGAATGTTGCATTAGATTAGATTTTTACACCCATTTACATATATGTATATGTCATTCTGTCATTCAGATGATAGAAGAGGCATGTAATGATTTCCAGATGCTTTCAATGGGTGTGTGATATCATCATTAAAACCTGACATATTCACTACGTTATTTTACGAAAGTTGGTTTGATTTTTTTCACCAGAAGGAAATGAATGTTGTAGTAAGCTACAGAGTTATTAAAGTACTCGTACTATTTTATTACTTGTCTTGTGTCACCATAGCCATTCATAATCAGGTGCTATTCTGTTAAGATCTTGCATAGTGTGAGTGCAAAGGACTTATGTTATTACATTAGAAGGACAACAGTACAAGCAAAAGTAGATTGAGATTTAGGCTTGACATTAAAGAGAGACGACAAACGAGCCCCACCTGGTCTCTGAAAAGCAAGACGATACCTTGACTTTGAAGCTATTTAATACAACCTACCTATCTATAAAAGCCCTCAGTAATGTATCTCTCGTTTTGTAGTTCTAATGTTAATATAATGTGTAGAAGCTGGGAAATTATACATCTCTTTCGTCTAAAAGGTCGAGAGTTACGAGCAAAAATTATGACACATGATGGTTATGATGATGAGTTCATGAAGTTTCTTTGATGCCCCTTCATGATTAGTTTCGTTAATAGTCCTCCCTGAAGTTCTTCCTGCTATATCTCTACAATGTAAGGCGATTTACCAAATCGTCAAACTCATTTTAGTTTGCCTATAGAAACGTTTTTACAAGTTTATTTATGCTCTTTTCATCTTTTGGATAAAAAAATTGATCTGGAGTTAAATTACCTATAAAATACCACACATTCGTTAACATGATCATTGGAAAATATTTCAGTCGACTATTAAACCTGCTAATCATTATAGTCATCATCATCAACCTCATCCAAAGAGATTAATTCAGTCGTTTTTACTACCACAAGATACGGACTCTAGCACAGTGGTGCGGACCAAGGTTATTCGGTATTAAAGACTACACTGGACGCCCTGGAAGGTACATTGGGCGGGTACAAACTTGTCGGGTATCTTGATCCTCGCGTACTTAAGGATTAAACGTGTTTTCATCCCTTCTCATGGTGTTCAAGTATCTGTCCCAGGCTCAAGAAGTCAAATCCAAATTATTACACTTACTTGAGCTGCTTGCTGATATGTGTGCAGTAAAGCAAGCAAGTAACATACCTCTGCTTCCCCTACACCAAAGAGAGAACCAAATATAATGGATGTTTAGGAATTTATCATTATATAGACATTTCGATATGAATTAATAGGTTTGATTCTTCTCGCAAAAAATAGATTGCCTGTTTGCCTATGCAGCAGACAGAAAAATAGTAAAGAATGAGATAGGCAGTATGCTTATTATTGAAAAGACGTTGCTCTGAACGTGGGGAGACTAAACTGAAGTTATAAAAATACTGGTATTATTTAACAAGGCATGGGCGGAAAAATAAACTGGACTCATGTTGCTTTTGAAATGCAAGTTAGAGAAAAATAAGATTAAGATGATTTGATTCTAATTGTAATTATTGTATGAAATCAAAAGATTAAGAAAGCAGGCATGAGATTGAAATGAGGACAAGTGAAAAATCTACTTTAGCATGCCATGTAGATATTAGGATTTTTGTTCATCTCTATCTCATCACTTTAATACAACTAAACTACCAAAAGAGCTAAACTCAGATGGCCATCATCACAGAAAAGAAAACAACTTTGTGTAGTTTAATTTTCAATCCAGTTTGTTAGCACTGCATGATGATGAT
>JAQFZX010001626.1:0-26947 GCA_034682405.1 Hydroisotoma schaefferi | reverse complement strand
TAAATAGCATACTTTTAAAATTGTTTTGCCACCAAGTCGTTTGCCACTAAGTCGTTTGCCACCAAGTCGTTGGCCACAAAGTCCATTTGCCACCAAGTCGCCTTGCCACCACGTCGCTGGCCACCAAGTCGTCGGCCACCAAGTCGTCGGCCACCAAGTCCGGCACCCGTAATCGGCATGACATATCAGACACATACTGCCAAGTGTCCAACGACCAACGCCTTATCTCTAACTTATCAAATAACATCTTTTTTACCCAAATATCTATCCCTTGATGATGCATACCTTTTTGTTGGCTAACTTAATCAAATGTTTTGCTATGTAAAGATAAACAAGGAAGGAGTTGTCGTCTAATTAATCCCCTTTTATAATTTACTTACTATATCTTCATAATCTCCATTTACTATTTATTATAATCGAAGACAAAGGAACGACTCGGCCGCATAACTATCATTCTTCGTGGAATGGTCAATTAAGTCATAAGTAGATGTAGAAGTCAGTGCAGTGGTCAGACCATTCTTTACATTTTAATTAACAATCCTACCTTTTTAAACAAGAGTAAAAGTAGAGAATAAATCAGGATCCGGTTAGTGAATTAGACCACCATCGCATCGACAATAGGAACGAACCAACATTTTTATACCAAATCCCTTCATTCTATACAAGATTTTTTTATTGGGTTAGTGAATGGTAATATTATTAAAGACTTAACTAGGCTAAGTCTGTCAATTTAACGTTGGGAGAAATCATAAACAAAACTACAAACTTATATTCTACTTTTTGACTTTCCGTTGTTTTCGATTACGATTATGACTTTGTTTTTTAAATGATGTCGGGATAAAGAATGGGATTATTGCATCAAAAAATGGTTTTTTCAATAAAGTAAAGTTGGCAGCTAATTATTGATAACTCGTGTCATTCTATCCCATATTTCTGTATAGGAAGGATTGGCTAACACTCCATTATACATAATACAATTCTTCTGGTTGTTGGATGGAATTTGTGGTCAAAATCAACCGTGTTTTGGGCTTTTGAGATTAAATTAAACTGTCTACAAGTCGTGACTCACCTTGTCCATTTATTTTTATAAATTAGCTCACACACACAACAATATTGGCATCACTTTTACTAACGACTGATAACCAACTCTCCATAATAATAATAACAAAACGAATATATGGAAGGTATATCCCTTAATTGTGATTGGAGATATATTGTGTTCCGTATCCAATCTAAAATATCCTCAAAACCGTTCAACAAAATTAAATGTTTATGCCATTCTCTATACGGATCATATTGTTGTAAATCCAACAAAAACACAAACAAAGAAGGTTTACTCTTTACAAAAACATGCATATTTAATATTTGGTATAAGATCTTTGATTATTTTGGTCCACCATTTAATATTTTGATATGAGGATATAATTCCCCTAAAGTGATACTACTATACATGGTTTAGATAATCCTCCAAATAGTTTACATAAGCGATAGAATTTACCACCTCATTTTAATTTTACACGAAATAATGTCTGCTTTAAACTTGAATGAATCACTCAAACCTTTCGGTCAAATAATTAGTTTAGGCTATAAAACGATCCTATCCTAGTCAAATTAATAATGTTTTCTTACATAAGACTCATACCTATTTGAACGTTTTAAAAAACTCACGAATTAAGTCCACGAATCTACCAAAAACATTGACCAAGTCGCAAAGTTAACTGGGTGTACTACTACTGGTAGTACTACTACTGGGGTGAAGGCCAAGTTTGAGGTATTCGTGTCATTTTTCATTGTGAGTGAATCGTAGAATAATAATCTTTCATCAACTAATTCCCAATAATAATACCCTTTTTAGCCACTTTAAAAGTTAAAAACGCATATAGTGAGATAGATATGAAACCACAGAGGAAAAATGATAAAATTTGATAAATAATTACACCCAAGAATTCCTCCATGCATACTACCACCACATCCCTTCTGTTCCACACACACATTCTACCAAAAAACTTCTTAATAAAGAGTTAAAAAAAAGACCCAAAAAGACCCAAATAAATTCTACAAAAAAGGATCCTTTTTGGCATAATATGGATGGATAGCAGGTTTATCAAAGGTTATAATAATAACAGAAGTAGAAGTAAATAAAAGTTGTACACAATAAGACGTTTTATTTCACACTCAATTACCTTTAACCCTTTAGCCTTTTGGTTTTGAAACTTAATCGAGTATTAATTGATTTTTATTTAATTAGCTTGGGATATTTTAAAACTATTTAATACCAAAGTTGGAAAGAGGCCAAAGTATCTCCCATACTTGGACAAATCAACCATGTAAACTATTCTATCGTAATTCAGTCTATTCACAATCCCCTTATTTCCAAATTAGTAAAGAGAGTAATTAATAATGGAGGAATATTGTTAAAAGAAACAATGAAATAGTAATTAATTGAACATAAAATATATCTACAAAGAATTAATAGGAAAGTGTTACAGGGACTCTGGCATTCATATGGTGGATTTTTACTATTAATCCTAAATTACTTTATTAAATCACTATCCTGCCAATTATAATTATTATTAGTTTTTTTTAACCCATATATTCAGCCGTTTATAGTTCATATTTCATATACAAATCCACTGGTTTTAACTTTTACGCATATTTTGTTCTATTTTAAGACAAATCTCTCACATTTTGCATCAAGAATGAACGATTGAAAGTAAAAGTATATGAAAATGGGCTTATTTCTGTGCCAATTAATTTACAAATGGAATAAACTATTTGTCAGTTTCTTGAGGTAAATAAATATAGCTAAAAATAATGTGTTAATCCGACCCAGACTTACTTTATGATATTACAATCCTAACCTAACTAATTATCACCTATGTGGATATGTTCCTCATAAAAACCAACGCAACGGTGGTGTGGGAAGATTTACCTAGTTGCTAAACTCCATAGATATAATAATTGTCTCTCAACTGATCACACTATTATTGACTTAAACCAGCAATACTCTAATTCCTCTACAATAACCCGCCCGCCTTAACTAAGCCGCATCCAATCCTTCACATGCTAAACAAGAGTATGTCTCAAATGTTAAACTTGCTTTAAAGCATCCTTTTTTTCATATACCAACTCTCTGCGGCCTATTGTCGAATAATTGGCGTTATAAAAACTGGGAATTGTTTGTAAAAAGTGTAATAAAGGGACGATGCGTGAATTCCTTTCAATAAGATTTTGCATGTGGAACAAAGAGAATAATTTATTATTGTTTTTTTTATGCATAGAAAAAACTGGTGAGTTTATGTAACTTTACTACCAATTCTCACCAACATTTCCCATGGAAAGTATTAATGAAAAGACAATGTTAACTGCGTGTGAAGTAAAATGGTTAAATGTTAGAGTAAATAGGTGAACCCTTTAATCTAATCTGTAGTACTTATTTTTGGTCTACCTCTTTACAACTTTCAATTCAATAATCTAAAAAAAGAAGTACAATTAATTAAAATAGATACATAAACAGCCCATCTTACTTCTACCAAATAATAGAGGCTTAATAAAGTGTTAATAAAATTAATTGAAGCTGAAATAAAACCCCGTCCCATTTATTTCTATTTTCCCCCACCATACCTTTAGAAGATAATGAAAAAAGGTTAAATAAAAAGGTAAAAGTTCCCTCGGACTTATTATTATTATTACTTAACATTAATAAAGTGGTATAATGAAGAGTTGTCTGGTTGGACGTAACGTAAACAATGGTTCCCAGCATGTATTCATTCATTCCACTCTCCCTGGCTATTTAATGCTAGCTAGTAGCTAGAGAATTGTAACATTGTTGTAAATTACGTGTCATAATAATAAAGTGTAATACACAATGTTAACGGTTAGCAGTTGTTATTTTAACAAGAAAACATCCTAAAAAACTCAATTAAATGCGTCCAGACTACAGTCAACAATGGTTTATGCAGAATATAATATTATATAATGCTTGCTACTTACTTGTTACAGTTTTCTTTACTGCATTTCGCTTTACTCTTCTTGTCTTGTTTAAGAATTTTGCACAGTTTTGTCCCCAGGATTATAAGGAGTTGTAGTAATAGTTGGGCCGCGTACTATTTACTATAAAGACTTTACTAAATTAACTGCTAAATGTTTTTAATATGAGATTAGGAAATGGGGTAAGTTATAGGGGAAGGAGGGGTACTTACTTTGATAATGAGTACCAATAAGTACCACCTTGTAAGTCCCCCCTGGGATTGGGGGACTGGGGGAGTGGGGGAGTAGTAGGGCATATATAAACTCGACCTCCAGACCCAACCACTGTCAATCAACACTCAACCTTTTGTGTAGTTCTATATTATCTCTCCTTCTCAAATATTAAATACTTGATCATCATGAACGCTGTAAGTAACCCGAAGTTGGGAATCCCTACACATTTTTACACCCTTTTAAAACTTCCAGTCCGATTTAACCAAAGAGGGTGTGTTTGTCAAGCTGGTTATTCCACAGTTTTGTAAACGTTACTTCCACAAACGCTACGTTTGTTTAGGGAATTTAGAATTTAGAATTGTACTAAAGTCTAATCTGGTTTTATTTAATTTTGTACAGTGTACTTTAGCCGTTGTTTTGGCTCTGGGGGTCGCAGTCTCTGCGGGAGGTCACGGAGGGTTCGGAGGTCATGGGTATGGTGGATATGCGGGTCATGGGGGTTATGCAGGGCATGGAGGACATGTCGGGTATGTCGCTGCTCCTGTTGTCAAACACGTCGACTATTATGTAAGTTCTACTCACTCACCTTTTTATGGGTTTATTAAGAAGAAGTTTGACAAATATTATGATGGGAAAATAGGCCTATCCCAAGTACCAATATTCATACGGAGTAAAGGATCATTACACCGGGGATGTTAAGTCGGCTCATGAGACCAGGGACGGTGGGGTTGTGAAGGGAAGTTACTCTCTTCTCCAACCCGATGGTGTTTACAGGTTAGTTTTATTTATTTATTAATTACTACTAAACACTTTAGTTAAATCAGACATTAAAATAATATATTATTTTACCCTCAGAACGGTCAACTACGTCGCTGATCCCATCCACGGGTAAATACCTACCATTATTTATTATTATAAACCTATACTTTAATTGGTTGGATGTATTAATTATTGTAAAAAATATGAATACTATTATGTAATAGATTCCAAGCAACGGTTCACAACACAGCTCCAGCCATTCATGCCGTAGCCAAGAAGGTTGTTGTAGCTCCGGTTGTGGCTCATCACGGATATCATGGAGGTTATGCCGGACATGGGGGTTATGCTGGTCAGGGATATTCTAACTATTAAACCTAAACCACACCCCCTTCAATAATAGGCTAATCTATCCACGTAGTTTGTTAGATATCCACCAACCAAAGACTTTAATTATTTTTGTACTTGAAACTCAACCATATAAGCTAAGCTAAAGCTATACTCTTTGTAAATGTTCAATCCTTTCTCAATCTTACCTACTTTTTATTTCCTCTACATTATTCTTCATCTAAAAGTCTCAACTTTTATTCGTTCAAAATCTAAACTCCCGACCTTTGTATTACTTTATTCTCTCTCCAAGTGTCATATTCTATTGTTTTTTGGTAACTTTTCTTTAATATTTCTATCTGTGATATTATAACCTTGCCATGTCTTTAACTTTTATGGACTTTTGTTTCTAATCCTTATTTTTTTTTATCTCCAACTTTTCCCTAACTCTAACTTTAGTGTTTATACTGAAAAGAAATATTTAATATATAATATTTAATACATCTTTAACAATGTGTGGATCTCAATTCAGTATTTTGATTATAAAATACAATTAAATATTGAGATGGTGAGCAAATAAAAATTCCAACGCTGAAGATAAAATCTTTATGCAATCAAAATTATAAATGGAGGAGTTTTTACAATTAATTTACATATCTGCATATTGGCCGTTTGGTTGAGAGTACTTTAGGTTTTGGGTTTAACTTTCCTAAAAGTATTCAATTAATTACCCTAAATCCTATCGTTTATAATTAATTCTAATTATCCCACATGCACGCCAATCCTTTACATGTTAAAAGGGACGTCTCTCCCATGTTAAACGTGCTTTGAAAGTTAATATTTTTCATACATAAGCAGTGGCATATGGGCAAGTATGTACCATTTAGGTTAATGTTTGAACTAAACTCCTTGAACTCCTTGAGTAGTTGGATTGCATTGGGAGGGAAGAGATGTATTAACTCCAAATGATGGATGGAATAAAAATAATACTAGATGCTCCTTTTAAAAGGATGTTTTAATTAGTATAAGCTCTTTAGAACTATAGTTTATTTTCCCTTGGGGTAAAGAAGCAATGATAAAAACAATTGTTAACTCAATACACTCTATTCTATACTCTCTCACTTCACAACAACAATACACCCACCCACCCAGTAAGAAAGTGCGTGTAAGTATTTAATTATAACGTTGTTTGTTAGGGAATATTTATTTTTAACAGCCCCACCAACCAACCCATCAGTATTATTATCCTAACATTCACAATGTAATTCAGGGAATAGAATACAATAAAGATACTTAAAACCTTCATCATCCTTTATATTCTTTTCTAAATAACAAAATGACAAATTCAGATACAACTCTGAATAAATCCAAATGAATTGTTTTGCATGGACAGGGAAATATAACCACAGAATTACAGGCATATCCAGTACAGGTTTCAGTTTAATTAAAAACAATAAGGGTCTAAATTGAGAAAGTATTCTCTCCCACATTAAATCCGGATAAGATCTTATCTTTACTTATACAGGATAAGCTAGTAATTCCACACTACAGAACAGAGTTAAGTTTGCAACCTTCACGTACATATCACATAAAATCCTCTCTCATCCCCAACTTTTCTAGCAGCAGCATAATATTCATAATTAATTGATAATAAGCTAGCTTAGCTACTCTCCCTTTCTCCAGTACATCTGGATCCCACAACATCGTATGATTAATAGTAATTAATAAAAGTAAAATAATAAGATAATAAATCTCCAATAATAATAATAATAATAATAATAATATGGTGGAGCAGGTAGTACAGTATAATTCAATCAGTCCATCATTTCCATACAGTCCATCCTTCACAATGTTTAATTAAAGTTTTATTTATTCCTCTTCTCAGCCCAACAATCCTTTCTTCTTTCTTATCAAAAAGTTAGTGTTTAATATTTTTATCACTCTTCAAGTCTCCTCATATCGTTTTATTTGTTACTTCCGGCTCTAACCAACACCTTATCAACTTCCAACCTTATCAAATCATAGAGATAGTATGAAGGTTTAGGGGAGGAATTAATATTTTGCAAACAGATAAGTGTTTCATGTAAAAATTAGTATATAAATTCAGCATTTAGATGGATAGATTAGTAGATACATTATTCTCTAAATACAGAACAAGTTTAACTAATCCATCTAACTTTCTCCGTACTTTAATGAGCTTCTTTCTCTCTTACTAAATGCTATACTTTTCTCCCCTCTTTCTGATTAATATATATATCTAGTTTTTAATTGTAATCAACTAATGAAAGTAATTAGGTAGATTATATATATCATGATAATAAGGAGGAGGTACATCAGAATTATTATTAGTTAGTTATTAGAGGTACAGTCCAGCCCGTAATCCCTTCTTTAAGTATCTACAAACAATATTCCTTCACGAACCACCAATTCCCTTATCTCTGCAAACCTATCCTTTATAATTAATTAATTATTAATAATAATAATAATAATAATATTGGCGACAACAAATGTTCAGTCCATAAACTCTATGTTTAGAGATATTAATTACTAAGATATCTAGCTCTACTGAGGATAGGAGGATGCCACTAATTAGAAGCACCTTTTTATGGAATTATTAAGGAGGAAATCATTTCTAATATTTATGTATCACATATCCCAAATCCAAATAACATTTCTCTTGATTATATAACAAAATCCCGTTTTATTATTCATCCCTTAATAAAAAAAGCTGCTCTTTTCTAAAAAGGAAATAGATAGACTACAAAATCAATCACCGCACCGGCTCATTTCATCCAAAAAGGGACAAGCATTTATGAATAAATGACTGACTGAAATCGTGAAAGCTTTTTTCCAGTAAATGTTGCCCCCCTTTGCTTCTCAGCTACATCATCAGGTCTCTGCTACCGTTCCTTGTTTTTTTAGTCTTCCTTACTATCACCTTATCTTAGCTTAGCTTATCTTAATGAGTCAACAAGTTAGAGGTTATCCTATAGAGGTCAAGCTCTGCACTGACTTTTGCAAGATCACACCCATCCCCCCTCCCCCCGTGTACTTATATCGCGAACAACAAGACTTGAAGTGTTGTTGTTCGTAATACAAGTGTTAGTAGATTATATATAAGGAAAGGATTGTAAAATATGTTTAATCCTACACTAGATAGGTAGTTATTTATAAAGGGAATTAATTAAATGTTGAGATGTGTGGGGTGGTGGTGGTGGGTAGGATTATATCCACCACGACCGACGATTGATCAAGTATATTTATATATTTAGTTTATCACACTACAATAAAGCATTTCGTTACTTCGTTTTACAATCCACCCCCACATTATATATTGCCTTTTCAAGTCTTCAACCCTCCATATAAGATCCAATCCGTTACCACTCTACCCCTCTCAAATTGGGAACCACTCCCCCCTCTCAAAATCAGTGATCACTACCCCTCTATCAAACCGGTGACCACCCCCACCCACTCAAATCTAGGATTACTCCCCTCTCTCTCTCTCCAATCTGGAACCAACCACTCCCCCTCTCCAGTCCGTGACCACTCCCCCCTCCAATCGATGACCCTATCTTCTTTTTTACAATGAATTTGACCTGATTGGAAAGGGTCATAGGCGCAACCACGAGTGGGTACCAGTGGGTACAAAAACATTAAAGGATAGGGATAGGGTAGGCGGAGCCTTTTAACATGTCAAGGATAGGGTATTTCAGGAATTTTAGTGGGTACAATAAGAAAGGAGTGGGTAGAATGTAGCCTTGTACCCAATCTGGTTGCGCCTATGGAAAGGGTGATGATATCTGAGGTAACCGGTCGGCTCAGCAGCAGGAGGTAGTAGTAAGTTAAAGGTATTTTAAATTGATTGTGCTCGGCTTCGCCCTTCTACTCCTCCCCCTCACCCCTTTTTATACGAATAATTAATCTACTTTATATCAAAATCCAGAGCTTCTTCATTATTGAGACTTTTATGCATTCTACCCTTATCGCTTTTTCTCTAATATTAATGGCTCTGTTTTTTTCCCGATTTCCAATCCATCTTTTTACGTCAGTTAATAGTTAATATTCGAATAATAATGTTGTAGACTTGGGTTGTTGTTGTTGTTGATGTTTTTCATACAGAGTTATAGGATGAGGCGCTACTTGTGGGAACGCGCGTGCTGATTAAGCGCACTTTTATCTCTAAAACGCTTACCACATTTCTGACAAGTGTATGGCAGTTCTCCCGTGTGAGTTCGGATGTGCTTGATCAAATAGTCTCGGCAGCTAAAATATCATTTAATATCATATTCATAATTAATACACAAACAAAGGCCGAGTCAGTTGGCTTAATCTGTGTCTAAATATGCAAAAACTTGAGTAAAAAAGGTGAGATGAAACCGGAAATACGGTAAACTATACTTTCACAATGTTCCAAAAAGCATGAGTTAGTTTGGGGATTTATAGGAAATTAGACAGCTTTATCCAAATTAAACTAATTAACGGTCGGATTTTGGTTCGTGTAGTATAAAAGTTTTACAATGTGTTAGGCTTAAATGTTATTAGTCCACGTTACAGAAGTGTGATTGTAATGAGTATAAACTAGCGTATTTCCAGTTTTAATTCCCCTGGGGCTTTATTATATCCAAGTACAAAAGAGAAATGAGCATGAACAAGGTAGACTTTAGACATGGAAAGGTAGGGGGAATTATATTGGAGAGGTAGAGGTGGTGGGATTAAAACGGGAAATACGGTGGTAATTGTAACTTTAAAGGGACTTATATTTAAAGGGAATTGTGGAAAGGATGGAGAAGACTAACCCAAATTTGCGTCCACATTCGTTGCATTGTTGAGACTTGGGAAGATGAACCCTTCTTCGATGTCTATTCAAGGTAGCTCGTTGAGAAAAACTTTGACCACAGTCCGTACAACTATAGGGACGCTCACCTTAAACCACAATCAATCAATCAAAACCATTTCCATTTATTACAACTGGGTTAATTATATCAATATTTATATCAATTGTCTATTTATACAATAATAATATCATCAATCATATTGCTGGATCCCAGTGCTTTCGGTCTCTCTCTTTAAAAATGGATGTAAATGTCTATGTCAATGAAATCCTTTAACATTTAGCCCTTCATAAAAAAACCCCAACGGAATGTGTAAAAGGAATTAATCTCGATCTTCCACTTTTGTTACAGAAATACACTTTCTTCCCATACTACTGTTTGTCAATTGACTCACTCACACGCACTAACACTAACAATGGGTATTTAATTCATCAGCTATATTCATCAGTAAATACTACAGGCAGACACGAAATGACCCTGTTTCCAAAAGAGTATTTATAAAATGCTAGAAAAAAGTAAGAAAGTTGTAATGTATTTCTATTTGTTTTAAGTTTCGGAATAAAAACTACAACAATCTCATCATATTTAGTTAGTTTCACTAAATAAATGTGAGTAATAAACAGAGAGATAGGGTTAAAAAGAATGAGGGAGAGAAGAAGCTCGTTTGCAGATAAGATAAGTGGTCAAGTCATGTTCATCACGCATTATTCATTTATAAATTATTAGTCAAGACAAAGGCTGCCTTTAATTAAATCTTTATACTCTTCCTCATTACTTTACCCCTGCTGTATGCCGCGGCCTGTGTATTAATAAAGGTATTTTGTAAGCATGTTTATGTTTAACATGGGAGAGATAGCCCTTTTAACATGTAAAGGATATATTGCGGCTTAACGAAGGTACGGGATATGACGGGGGTTTTAGGGTGTACTGTCTCCTACCTTGGGCACAATTAAATTTGTTTTGAAATGGACAATGAATGCATAATATACTTAGGGAAATACACCTGCATAACGTTTGGAGAGTAGTTTGTACTACATTTTTCGTTAGTAAAAGTCTAAATTAATTGAATAATAATGGGATAAAATAGACAGAAAGTAGTAGTAGTAGTAAAAGGTGTATACCTGTATGACTCCGCATATGAATATCAAGAGACTGTTTATGCATAAACGATCTCCTGCAAAGATGGCATGGGAATTTTTTCTGTGGCATGTCAGGTCCAGGTCCAGTTTCCACCGGTCCTCCAGCCCCATTATTATTATTATTATTACTATTACTATTACTACTAGTGGGTGTGGCGGAGTTGATGCCGGGACTCCCAATACCCGCAAGGTTATTGACATTATGACCATGAATTATAATCGGACCGGGGGGACCGTCCGAGAGAAGTCCACCAAGGCCCATCGGAACAAGTCCGTTACTACTCTCGTTTTTCGGCATCTCTCTCTCTCCCCCTTTTTATCTCACAACAGATCTAGAGAGACACAAAAACCTGAATGAACACCCTCCACAATAGGGCCATACCCTATGGATAGAAAGAGGTTCAACTTTCTCCCCCAAGAAACCTCTCTCAAGGATAAAGATAAGATCAGGATAAGGTCTTACCCGGAGTTGACCCTTTAAAAGGGCATGTTTAGTTTCAACCTTCCTCTTATCCCCAACTCCACTTGGATAGAACTGTATTTATTTATGATTGTAGTTGAGAAGGGACAGAGTTTGTTGTAGACAACCCGGTAACTTGTCCGGCTCTTTTAGTCCTGGACCTCTGGTTTTGTAGATGTAGGAGTATGTAGTTCGTGGTCCAGTTACCTACTTCTGTAACGTATAGTAAGTAATATATGGTTTTGTTGAGGGGGATTGGAAGATCAATAGACAGGAGGGAGGCCTTCACTACTTTCCCTTGTACAAATGTAGAGAAAGTATAAGGATAGGATGAGGTTCTTGAGGTTGGTAGAGAGAGAGAGAGAGAGACTGGCCTCAAAAAAAGTGGATAGTTGCATTCAGTAGACAGGATGCAGTAGAGTTGTAGTCTAGAGTGGAGAAATCTAACACCCGATCATATATGGTTAAACCGGGTTGGAGAAAGTCCCCTCAAACTCTATGTAGTTTTTATATAGGGATATATGGCCTCTGAGAAATCGGGTTTAAGGTTTTGGACGAACTGCTGCCCGTCTCTGCCCAACTCCGAGAGAAGAAAGGTGGAGGTTAGCTGGAATATATAACTGGGTATTAGGAATAAAGTGAAATAATGTAGATACATATCTTCATTAACATTATGGATTGTATATAAGGAGGGGAAATGCAGTGAAGGTATTTGGACGGAAATGGGACAGGTTGTATGCAGAATAAATAAATATAATAAATAGATAGGTCTCCCTCTCAACGAGTCTACATACAACTTCATTCAGAACATTCTATAATATTTCATTTCAAGGAGATATCTTCTTTTTTTATTCCTATATTTCCGGTTCTAAGTCCCCTTTACATCTAAATAATTCCTTCAGGGTTATTTATTCCCGTAATGGGATAATTGTGATTTAGAAAGACCCTAATAATATACCTTCCTATAGAAGACTGTCATTTAGTATTAATATTAACACTAACTCAAACCTCTTTGGAATACTCTCTCTAAACGGAATAAGGTTTAAATATAATATTTAGCCAATAAATAAAATAGTTAGTGTCATTTATGAGGAGGAGGATTGAGTGAGGGAATACCCTTCTTGCATTTACACAAAACACAACACAACAAATCCACGTTGTCAATACGAACGAAGGTTACAAAAAGAGAGAAAGACATGTTTATTATGCACTTGCTTTAAATTAAAATAAGACGTTCAAGGAAAGATTAACCCAATTACCCTAAAGCCTCGCCCAGATACTGCGGGTTATTTATGTACAAAAAGATGTTTTTGAAGCATATTTAACATGGGAGAGATAGCCCTTTTAACATGTAAAGGATAGGGATGCGGCATAATTAACGAGGGTGGTATATGGGTAGTTAGTTGAACTGTGACTGGATGAATACAAATTGACCTAGCTACTGCTACTAGGAAGTTATGTGTTAACCTCTGAACTATACAACATAACACTCTGTAATTACTTTAAATTGGAGGAAAGAGTAACCTCAGAAAGAATAAAGTACCGTATTTACCGATTTAATCCCCCACCCCTGTATAATTCCCCAGTACCTTTCCATGTTAATACAATTAAATTTTCCCTATCTTTTCCATGTTAATACAATTTCTAATTTTTCCTTCGAAATAATAATTCCCCAGGGAAATTAAATCGGGAAATACGGTATATCCCTGGTTGATAAAATAGTTAACTCTTAACTAGGTACTTTATCCTCACCACCATTTAAACTCCTCCTCAATTCTTTTTTACTAATTCTGTAAAACTAAAACTGACTCACTCAGGATCCTTTTAGAATTATTTCCAATTTCTGGGGGAAAAGTCATCTTGATTTTAAAATATAATATTAATTATGGAGTAGAAACATGCGGGTTAGGAATTAAAGTTTAGTTCCTTTAAAAATTAAAAACCCTCCTAGGTACTTCCCATCCTACTTCCCATCCTACTTTACAGGATAATAATAATACAATTAGCATGTTTTACCGATAACTCATAACATGATATTCAACTCAATGTCCTTCATACAATCCACTCAAAACCACACCCCCTCATTTCATATGAATATTAATAATTGGTAAACTTTGTCCAGTGGGAGAACTAGATACATCCCAAATGTCCCTCATAAACTCCCGAGTAATAAAATAGAAAGATCAAAGGACTCTTGTCTTGTCAAGGTTTTTATAAAGTTGGAAAGTCCCGAAAGGAGAAATGTCCTGCATAGCCTCATGCAATGCATATCCTCAATAAAGCTACCAACCTACCTACCTACCTACCTACCCGTGCCCGGTTCTACGTGTATCATTTAGGATGAGAGGTTTAGAAACATGTGGGTTTTATTAACTCTCTTCTAGCCAAGGCCTTACCCAAATAGAGGTGACCTAGGGAGTGTAGTAGTCCACCGGGTTTATTTATTAATATCCCTCCAACAAGATACACACTTAGATATATGGAGCAAAGTGGTTTGGGGTGGTGGATGGACTACTACCAGGCACCACTTTCACTCTCCCTATACTTCCAACCCTTATTACGAAACTACTACTTTAGTGTTGAAATACATGGAACTTTGGCTTTAATTTACTTTAACCCAAATTAAATTACCAAATGCTCCATTAATAACTTTAATAAGCTCTCTCTCAATATCCATTAAGTTTGTATGAAAATAACCCTATTTAGGAATAGGATTGGAGAAAGGTCCGGATTTATTGAACTCGACTTTATATGTACTACTACTACTAATGGCAATAATAGAAGTAGAGGTAGTAGTAGTAGTGGTAGTGTTAATAGTAGTAGTAGTAGAAGTAGTAGTATAAGTAGTTGTAGTATAAGTAGTAGTAGTAGTAGTGGGAGGAGACGTTAAATGTGACTACCCGCGTTCCCCCCCTTGCAACAGGAGACTACCTAATAACTTTTTAAAAAGAAAGAAGAGTGGTCTGCAGAATGAATAATCCTATACCTATATGTAGTAGTTATCCTTGCAAAAAGAGATCCAAATAGTAAGTAGTAGTAGTAGTTGGTTTGGATAGTGCAAAATGCAATTGGGATGATGATAGAATGCATAGAAGAGCATAAACATGATAAAACCTTGAACAAAAAGGCTACAGAGAGAGAGACATAGGAGTTTAGAATACAGGATCATCCATACTCTTTCCTTACTTCAATTCGCAATAGTGCAAATCATATTTTTTATATTCACCAAACCAGCAACCACTAATATTCAACAACTATAGTAGTAGTAGTAGTAAGTAGTAATAGTAGTAGTAACAGTAGAAGTAGTAGCAGTAGTAGTAGTAGTGGTAGTAGAAGTAGTAGTAGAAGTAGTAGTAGTAATAGTAGTAGTAGTAGTAGTAGTAGTAGTAGTAGTAGTAGTAGTAGATGTTGGTATAAGTGCTACAAGAAGTGCAAGATGATGCAAAGGGTTATATAAGATAAAGGTAAAGTAGTGGGACTGGTTATGCACCAACATTATATCCCACTCTTCATTTGCATCACACTAATTTTTGCAGAGTTGGAATACTTTGTTGGACGTCTTATGGAATATAATATCCTGCATCTCCATCCATTTCATATACTTACTATTTCCCAGAAGTCGAAATACAGAATATTCGGTTCGTGTGCTGCTTCGTACTTTTGTGGATTTATTGAAGTTAAGCAGAGAGATGGCTAAAGTCCTTGACAGTCATAATAATCTCATAATATATAGAGGAGAAAAGTACAAGTAGAGAATGTATGTCTGTATGTGCAGTTTAGTTGGGTAAATGATAAAGTAAGGTAAAGTGTTGTAGAGTAGGTAGTAAGTGGTATAGGATAGGATAGGATTATTATTATGCAACTCCTATGCACTTTTATCATTCTGAAATGTACAAATGGTCATGCACTGCATTGCATCCCCCATCCTCTCCTACAGTTTTACTTTTACCATTTGGCATGTTAACAAAAAAAGTTCGCACACGTGCATGAACTTTTATAATCCTTTTTATAATCTTGTTTGTTAAATAGAATGCGGATAGTTTGTACAGTTTTAGATAGGATCCTGCATGCAATGTAAGCGTGCAGGATATGGGATTCAATATTTGCTTTAATTATTATGCAATCAGTAATCAGTAATCAGGGTCGGAGGTCGGAGGTCAGAGGTCACGCTCTCCGACCCCAACTTATCAGAATTCTGAGGGGGAGGGGGTATTTTAGTTAATGACTTTCTGAAAATAGTCTTCTCTACCCGGTTTGGATTTTATTACCAATTTAGTAATAGCATTTAATTATATGAAAACCTAAATAGCGTATTTCCGGTTAAAATTAGTCCTCTAATTCCTTTTCCTGTTAAGATTTAAAATCCAGCCTATATCATATACTCAAACTAAATGTTTCCTTCCAAATAACTCCCCAGGGGAGTTAAAACCGGAAATACGGTAAACCTTTCCTCTAGCAAAGTCCATTCCAGCAGCAGCGCAACGATCTCTCGTCAATTATACAAAAGCTCTTATGCTGTCGGAGATATTAAATGATGAGGAATTCAGCCTTGATGCTAAGAAAATACTGAATAAAATAAGGTGATAAGGATGGATTCATTGCATAAGAGATATATATGACCAACAACAGCACACAGTATAAAATAATCTACAGCGCCACAGAATATTTACTTTGTTCTACACTCGTTTAACATAAATGTTGGTTAAAATATGAACATCTTCCCCTGGAAATAGGTTGGAAAGAGGCATGTAAAGTAAATAAATGTACAACCCTTCTTTTTTTTTTTATAAGCGGTTGTGGTTTATATAACTAAAGAAATGCACTTTGGAGTGAGACCAACAACTCGGCCTGCACTTTACGTTAATTGCAATTGATAAATATTCTGCAGAAAAGGAGTTACCGTATTTCCGGAAATTACTCCCCTGGGGAGTTATTGTTTCAAAGGAAAAATTGAAAAAACTTTTAACATGGGCAAGATAGGTTGAATTCAAACTTTTAACATGGAAAGGTAGGGGGGAGTTATTCCGGGGGGGGCGCAATTTCGGGGGGGGGGAGTAATTTCCGGAAATACGGTATATAACATTTTATTCCTGAGAATTTAGTTTTCCGAGATATTCTTACAGGATTCGAGTTTATGAAACGGAGTAAAGTTAGGATTAGGATGAAGTAGTTAGTTAGTAGTGCGTAGTTCCTTCATCTTCTTTAGAAGAGTTATCTTTAATTAAGTACCCTAAATCCTCGCCCATATGCCGCGGCTTGTGTGTATAAAATAAGATTTCTTGAAGCATGTTTAACATGGGAAAGATACCCCTTTTAACATGTAAATGATAGACGTGCGGCATGATTAACGAGGGCGGCGATTTCGGGTAACGACACATACAGGAGTATACCGTACCGACTACTGTGTGCCAGTTTACTGGTTTATTAATAATACATCATAAGAATCCTATAGGGCAGATGAGGAGAGATGATTATTATTATATTTATATTATTATTATAATTGTGCAAGATAGGAATAATATGATGTCATTAACCGGTTGTGCATCCCTATCCCTTCCTTTACTTAATTCCATCTTTATTAATTATTAATCCCCTCTCCATTCTTGGTATCCCTAGTAGGGAGGGATTATCATGGGATAATTATAAGCGTGTGTGTGTGTGTTACTCTATCTATCTTTATGGACAACCAATAAGGAGGAGCTGGGGTTTTAATAATTCATTTATTCCAAACTGGATGGATCAGTTGACATTTAAGGAGAAGAACTTTAAAAAATAATGCTAGTCATATTTAAGATAAGCCCATCTTATCAATTTAAACTTTAAATAACAAAGGGATGATTCAGCATTGCCAGAATTACAAAAATATGGTTTAGTACATTGTACCCACTGGTTTCTTATTGTACCCACTAGAATTTTAGAAATGCCCTATCCTCTACATGTTAAAAGGCTCCGCCCACCGAATGCCCTCCGTATCCTTTAATGTTTTTGTACCCACTCGTGGTTGCGCCTATGACTTGTTTTAGTAGTTTCCAAAGTATTTTACAGGTTGAAAGAATATAGGATTTGAGGGAAATGGGAGAGAGAATGAAGGATTGTGTACGGCTGACATGGAGTTAGTAAAGTGGATATTTTTAAACGTAATAAAGCAAAGGGATGTGGGATATTAAAATGGTACTAGTTCAAGCACAACCCAATCATGCGAACCTTGCAATTGCAAGTAACTTTAGGCAAATTATTATAACAATAGAGGTGAGTAGATCCATTCCATCCATCATCAAACCAAACCAACTGTGTTAAAATATAGCAGGTTCCTTTGCAGAGTTCCACAACACATTCCCATTCAATCAATCCACTTTGGTTTATATTTTATATAACGTGCAGAAGGATGACATAGAATCACAACCATGATCATGATCATCATGGTCCAGTAAACACGACCACGACCGGAAGCATATAATACTCTCAACGAAATACAACCATTTTTTATACCCCTTTTTATAATAAAACTTATAACTGGAGAGAAATAAATGGGGACATCTCATCTCTCTCTCTGCATACCAAAGGTTAAGAAGGAGAAATGTCAACCCTTTTTTGTGATTTTTCCAACATTTGGTTCTGACTATTTAGATAAGATGTGATGTGATGGGAGATCAAACTCACTTTCTCTGTCCTGTCAGACATTTCTTAACTTTATTAAAATCCTAAATGTCTAAAACATAATTCCACCATATTTCTAACCTTTTAAACTAAGTGAAACTCATACGACGTTTTAATAATATTTTATCTGACGCACACACTAATTACATTCCTTTATGCTACCAGATGATAGTATTTATTTACAATAACTAATTTTACTTTTGTACCGTTCGGCTTCGATAGCCATATAAAAAACAACACATACACTTATTAATAATTACTCTTAAAAGGAATATTTACATTGTTAACTAGCAGGATAATATTAAGCGACTTATTAACTAAGAAGGGTCGAGAATCGAGAAAAATGAAATGTTTAAATCATGTAGGCTGTCCTAACTTTTTATAAATAAATAAAAGACTAACGTATTCCCATTTCTCCTCACTCTTGTCTTGCTATAGTTGTCGTTGTATAGAAGAGGGATGGATGAGGCATTAATTAGACTAAAGGTTTAAGTAAATACATTTAATTACATTCTGTCTGGTTTATCAAGTCGTGTCCGTGTCATTATTTCACGAACCTTCGTCAGAAAAAAACTGCTGTTCCGTAAAAACGATACCCGACGACTTTAAAGCGGCTTGAAAAATATCCTCCTCTTCAACCACTTTAAAATTATTTGCAACTGAAGAAGTAGCACTGTTGGATAGAGAGTCTTCACTTTGGTTATTTACAGAGAACGTACTTGCACTACTGCTACTACTATTAAGATTATTAGGATCTAATTGTACTTGGTCACTACTAATACTACTACTAACTGGGACAGCATTACTACAAACTATTGCTCTTGTTACAGCATCCGACATTTTTCTTACATCTAATTGGGTAGTTATTGATACTTCTATGGATTTAGTCCGGGGAAGTTCCCCACTCTTTACAAAGGTATTGGTAAAACTATTGTCTCCTTCGCACCCTCTTTCTGTCGAGCTTCCACTAATATTAACAATTACATTAGCAGTAGTCCCACCCTTGACAAATGATTGTGCATGGCTAGGTTGTTCTAGCGACAAGGCGGGGTAGGAGGAGGAGGAGGGGTGGCTCGTATTAACGAGGGTCCTATTTAAGGGATGGTGAGTTGAACAACTTTGTGGAGATGTGTCAAAATCCTCTGCCGTGGTAACAACTTCTTCCTCATACGCCACCCCTTGTTCCATTTGCATAAGTTGTGCTTCAATTTCCTCAAGTTGGGAATCTTTAGGTTGGAGAGTTGGCAGGACAGATATACCTTTACAAATACCTTAACAATTTAAAAACCCCCGGATAAATAAATAATACCACAAAAGTATATTGTAGTCATTTCTTTATTTGAGATCACAACAAAACCTACCTTTCTGAGCTGCATTATCTGGAGAGAAGATGTTTTGACAATGTTTATAATTGGGATCGGAGGGAGTGGGGGAAGTTGGTGTGGCATTTACGAACACTTGTTGCTGAGGTATTGTTAGAACCTTCTTTCTCCTTTGGTTAGACGCTACAGGGACATTATAAATTGGTGAAGGTTCTGAAATTTCTGGTGATTTAGCTTGTACTGTTTTAACGTTGGGTTGGCCTCCTCCTCCTGATCCTACATTTACAACAGAAAGTTCCGAGGGTGCTGAAGAAAGAATACTAAATACATAAACTATTCCAGTTATCTAGGATATGGTTCTGTTTACTATTCTTACCACTGAGTATTCTGGTTTGGAGGTATTGGGGTACGGGACTGGCATTAACTAATGCATTTTTTTGCATGTCCACGATCATTACATTTCCCTAGAATCAGGATATACAATCAATTACAATTATTCAATTTTGTGTAAGAATAAAATGGTTAATGGTTCTTAAGTAACGGGACATACGGGTCTGGGTACTTGGGCTCGTCTTAGGATAACCGCCCTTGAAGATCCTTTCCCAGGAAGCTGTGAAAAAGTATATAAGAGGACAAAAGCGTTTAGTAAAACTCTTACTTTTCATAATTTAAAAAATAAGGGTGTTAGGACGCTGTTAGAGTTACATCAATACAAACATACCGAGTTACTAGGAAGGGTGACGGAGGAAGTTGACACGGTCACTGTCGGTGTATTATTAGGTTTCTGCAGAAAAATAATATTAGGCCCCGACGACCTGCTAACCGGACCAGTCCCAAGAGGTATGGCATTTCCCATACTCAACGGACCCACCATCCCGCTACCCGCATTCGGAGGAATCTGCACCGTCACTGTCCCCGAGGAAGAATTTATTGAGGGGATATTAGCCCCGAGACCACCACCGCCACTACCAACACTACCACTTTGAATATGATGTTGATGAACAACAGGGCTCATGACCGTGCCGGCAGTACTCACTATGACCGTGTTACTTCCAAGATTGGGTTGATTTACGGGCAGCGGTAACCCACTAATGTTACTGCTAGGATTAGTGGGAGGAGAGCCAGGAAGGAACGTTCTCTGCAGAACTTTAGAATTGGCCAAGATATGCGGCTGGGCCTTACGTAACTGCTGTTGTTGGAGGATTACTGGTACTTGGCTAGCTCTATTGGCCAACAGGGACTGAGCCGCGGTGGAGAACATGCTGCATCCACCAGAGCCAGAACTAAGGGACCCCGAACCCCTTCTTGAGCTGGACGAAGCAGCTAGACTGGAGGCTGTTGCTGTTGTGGGAAGATGCAGGTTGAGACTGTCAACCACACTGATATGCTGTTGTTTATGGGGAGGAGGACGCTGCTTCTTGGGGCCACTTAGACTGGTACTGAACACCGGGGGTGGTAGGGTTATCCTTGGAAGAGGGGACTGCCCTGTGCTAGAGTTACACTGAATGTTAGTAGTTAGTAAAGAAGGGCTTTTTAATCTCTGTTTTGGTCTCCTCATACTACTACTACTACTACTACTACTAGTCATGGGTGTTTGAGGGGGAGGGGATGATCTATTTATGTTAGAATTACTCGTACTACTATTATTGTTATTTGTTGGTGAGTCGTTGCTGTTTTTATATCCTGATATACTTCCCTTTTCCGAAGCACTGTCCGTGTCCTCTCCGCTGAGACCTCCTGAATGTCTTGAAGAGGAACTTCCCTGCTTTGCTGAAGGAGAGTTGCTTCTATGGTGTAAAGGATTCTCATGCCCTGAATAGTAACCTTCGGGACGTTCCCCATTCTCCTTTATTTCCGACTTTGGACCAATCACACCTTCCCATTCTTCAATAGAACTACGGACATCGGACTCCATCCCTTCTAGAGTCAATCTCCTCCGTTTCTTTACAGCCCCTCGCTTATTACTGATGATAATATGCTCATCGTTATATCCCTGATCATCCCATTCCATTTGCATTTCATCGTCTTCCTTTTCTTTCAGTCGGCTCTTCCTCCGACTAATCGATACAGGCTTGGGCTTCTTGGGTTTCAGAACTTTGAGCGTTTTCCCAGGAGATGTTGGAGGGATTTGGTTGGTCACGTTTTCAGGAGATTGTCCGTCTCTAGCGAGACTTGTAAGTGGAACCAGTCCATGATGGTGAATAGGCGGTCGACCCCTTCCAAGACCTCTTCCACGGGTACCCCTCCCACGAACTCGACTAAGGCCCCGACCTCTCCCACTCGGAGCTTTCATCTTCAAATGGTCAGTCATAGGACCGATTTTTCTAGCTATTGAACCCTCATCCCCACTACTACTACCCGGGCGTTCGTCCAAATCCTCAACTCCAGGGTCCGGAACAACTTTCGGTGTTATCTTTATCTTGGCCGGTTTCACCTTAACAATTCTAAGCTGTTTCCTCTTAATCTTTATTTTCGTAGGAGTAGTATTCGCCGTAGTTTTCAATAGTTTCGCCGGAGGTTCTCGTTCCGCAGGCTTTCTCCCAGGTCCGGAGATTCTTCGCTTAGCCCCTCTCCCCTTCCTTGTCAAACTTTCCCTCAAGCTTTTAATTTTTACCGGAGTTGTCCTTGGTGGTTCCGTAATATCGGGTGACCTTTCGTGTTTAACCTTCTCATCGCTACTCTCATCTTCCCGTTTCAGGCCGGATTTAATAGTTTGAACGTATTTACTCTCCTTGCTTAGTTTCATCTTCCAGGAGTTTGATGCCGCTCCATATTCTTCACAGTCTGTTACTGACTTTATTGTGTAATTTCTCCAGGGGACCTTCCCCTCCCAAACTGTCCCTGGTTCGACCTTAACATCCGGAACGTCTTTTTTACCTCGACGCTGAAAGGACGGCAGCGTCGGGACGATCCCTTTACTTTCTGCTTTCCACAACTCTATCCCATCATCTCCTTGCACTCTGTGGGGATAATTACACTTTAATAATAATACCCCGGGGGTAGTTAATTAGCTTTTAGGATATTATAAAACGTACGTTTGAGCAATTAGGCAGAGATGGGGGTCTCCGGCGACCCTTCTGCACTCTGCTTTATGACGTTCTTCCGTTATTTCAAAAAAATCCTTGACACTTCCAACAAATTTTGAACGCTTGTCGCTCAAGCTTCCTGACGCTCTTACGGCCTTTAGAACGCTTGTGTAGGCTATTAATTCTGGAAATGGGGATTTATAGTCGGAAATTGAGCATTTTTCAAGTTAAAAATGTTATAAATTGGTTATTAAATGAATTACGTAATTCTCGTAGTTCTCCTTTAATCCTGTCTTGAGTTTCCTCTTGGGATTCGAGTTGGAGTTGAGCTTTAGCCTTCCATTCGAGTTCAAGACGATAATCCTCATATTCCGGTTCCTCATCCATTTCTTTTGGGATTAATTAATTAATGGATAATCTTGGGAATTCAATCAAAAATGAAGAAATGGTTGCAAAATAACGGAGTTGAAATAATAAAATTGTGATGGACTTTTGGCCATTCCTCGCTTTTTTATGGGGGTTGTTCCGACTAGGACTCGGATTACATGATGAGATTGAGGTAAGAGGGATGTTTTTTTGTGGGATTTAATTAAAAATTAATTAATTAGTGGCTGTTTTAAAGGTTTTAATGGCCAATTAGTGGGATTTAGAACGGAGGAACGAGAGGGTCTTTTTTTTGTATATTTAGACTGTTTGGATATATTTTTGAGTTTTGAATATTTTGGGAGAGGAGTAAGCGGGAGTCTGAGATGGTGTCTGGACTAAGATGCCCCTTACTAAGGTAGAGTTGGGTTTATTTGACCCGGCTGGGTCAGAGTTGTACGGCACTGTAAGGTGACCTTTTTTGGGATGGGTGACCTCAAGGTC
This sequence comes from Hydroisotoma schaefferi, assembly GCA_034682405.1. NCBI lineage: Eukaryota > Metazoa > Arthropoda > Collembola > Entomobryomorpha > Isotomidae > Hydroisotoma > Hydroisotoma schaefferi. The sequence goes on along the minus strand of JAQFZX010001626.1, from coordinate 3,358 downwards.
GGGTTTTACTATGGAGGACTGGTAAAAATAGGGATGTGATTAAGAGATTCTAGGGATCAGTCAGGCAATGCCTTAACTCTGGACTCTGGTAGAACTAGGGTTATTTGACCAGGCATGGTCAGAGTTGTAGAACACTGCAAGGTGACCTTTTTTGGGGACGGATGACCTGTTGTAGTATGGAGAACTAGTAAAAAAAATAGGGTTGTGATAAGCAGATTCTAGGGAACAGCAATACAAGGTCTTAACTCTGGTAGAACTAAGGGTTATTTGACCCTGCGGGGTCATAGTTGTAGGGCCCTGAAAGGTGTACTTCCTGGGGGCGGATACTTTAAGGTCATGTTGTACTACGGAGAACCAGTAATAAAAAAAAGTAAAGACAGCAATAATGCCTTAACCCTGTTTGCTAGTTTTTGACCCTGTAAGGTGACATTTTAAGGGGACGGATGACCTCAATCTTTAAAAAGTAATGTCCGGTTGTACTATGGAGGATAAGTAAAAAAAACTACGGCTGAGAGATTCAAGGGAACGGCCATGAAATGTCCTGACCAAACCACTAAAAAACTACATTTATTAGACCCTGGAAGGTCACCTTTTGGGGGACGGATGACCTCAAATTTTAAAAAGTAATTGGAGTGGGCAGAGATGAGTTACGTTTAAAGCGGAGTTAAAAACTTAATAATTATGACCGCGTTGTCAGGTCAGGGTAGGCCATTTACTATGTTTTGATGAATTTATGCATGCGATTGTAATAAAATGCTCGTCCCCTTACAACCCGTTTTTAATCCAATTTGTTGGCCTTTTGTTTGATGAAATGTTCTCTTGTTATTAATGCATACGTCTGTACTAATATTTGGTCAGCAATTGAATAGTGTGAAGATGCTAAGACAAAGACAATTAATTATAAGCATGTACATCGTCACTCAAAAAAAGGATGATGGGTCCGTAACGTCATTTTAAAAGCTGTCAAAATCCTCTTTTTTGGGCCAACAAATCGTTCAGTTCGTCTCCAAAGGGACCTTCTTGACTCGAATTCAAACAAACTTTAGCAAAGTCCAAAACCCCCGTAGACCTTTCGGGTTTTTCCTTATGTTTCAAAATTCTAAATTTTTCGTCAAAATTCTAAATTATTCATCAAAATTCTAAACAATTCATCAAAATTCTAAACTATTTATCAAAATTCTAAACTATTCATCAAAATTCTAAATTATTCATCAAAATTCTAAACAATTCATCCGAAAGTATAAAAAGAGAGTTATAAATGTCGTGCAAGCCGGATAACTCAGCGTCAGCACAGCCTAATCCCTATTCCAACCCAAATCTGGACGTCTATCCCAAAATATCCACCAACAGACAAGAGCGTCCAAGGGGTCGGTTATCAAACCCGGGTAGTGACACCCCTCCAGTCGGATCTACCACTTCCTCCGGTCCGAATGCAGACCAGTTCCTCCCAACTGCCCCTATCCTTAGTGACCTGGAGGATGACCTAGAGTTGGACAATAATGAAGGACCGATGTTCCCTCCGAATAAATGTGACCTTCCTCCAACATACAGTAGCTTAAACTTGCAAGAGGTATACAAAGCTGCTTCAATTGCTTATCTTTACCCACCCTAATCCTCGTCCATATGCCGCCCTCATGAATTAACCTGTGTACGTTACGCTTTACGCTATCCATTGATTTTAAAAGGGGCATGCATCCCATGTTAAACACGCTTCAAACCATCTTTGTTCGTATAATAAGCCGCGGCATATGGGCAAGGATTTAGGTAGCTTCTTCATGTATAATTTGCATGGAATAGGTTAAGAAGATGATGGAATTAACGGAGGCGGAAGCTCGACAGAAGTTTAAGGAGTACGTCAACGGGAAATCTTTGTGGGACAATGAGCCATTGAATAATATTGAAATCTTGAGCATTAAATCCGGAAAGGCTTATCATGTATGATGGACAGTTCGGCAGAACTTTATGCACTTTATGCACTTTCTGATTTATTTTTTATTAAAATCCTCAATCCCTCTATACTTTTAGTACAAATTGGAGACGTTTTCGGAGTTTAGAACGTGCGAAGAACGCTCGAGACCTTATGACGGTATTTACGTTGGACCGGACCCTGCCAAAGTCATAGATGCAGCGGCCTGTTGGGCAGTCCAGGTTAAGGAGCCTGAACCCTTTAAACCGGATATGAAATATGTAGAAGTATGACCTCTTGACCTTGGACTGGTTTTTTTCCCTGTTAAATGCTTAATTAATGACCTCGTGTTATCGCAGTTGCAGGGCAGTTGCCGGGTTGCTTTCTGTGACAAATGTTTCGGGGATAAGCAGATAAGGTGCTGGTGGTGTCTTGGAAAAGGGTGGACACGATGTACATGTTGTAAACTGGCGATAAGGGAACGGGGCTTTGACCCTCAAGGTCCGGCATTTAGTCAGCGGTTTGGTGCTAGAAATAGCAGTCTTTCTTTAGATATCACGGAGAATTTTGAGAGGCTGGCTGAGCAGGTTAGCTACAGATCGGACGGGAGTTTTTCCAGGTCGAGTAGTACCCTCATTCGACAGCGTCGGACGGTCGGAATTGGTCCTGAGTCTAGGAAGGCACCCTGCCATCTATGTTCAATGTCCCGTCATGGTCAGGGATGTCTGGAATGCACCTTTTGTAGTGCTTTGGGGAAAATACAATGTGGTAGTTGCAGGGGTTTCGGTCGTATTCAGAAATATACGGAGGTATGTGTGACTTGGTAAGTTATTTCCTTGTCAAAAACCTCGCTAATCTCGTCATATCGGCCCAACCTAGAGGGTACTTGGATAGATTTATATCCTCGAGTATTCCTACCTATATACCCCCTGGGATTCCCGAAAGGCTCTATCCCTTACGTGTTAAGCATACCCCGTCCAGCCAGACCCCTTCCTATCCTTTAATGATATTTGTACCCCCTCGTGGTTGTGCCTGAGTTCTACCCTTCCAAGTTTTTCAAAAACCTTGCTAATGTCGCGATGTTGTCTGTTGCAGGAAAGTAACGACTGGAGACGGTATTTGTGGGATGGGTTGTGAGGACATTTTATCCGCGATGGAACTAAAGAAGGCCAAGGGAACTTTGGTGAATGAAGGTAGTAAGCCTGCTAGAGTGGACCCTTTAAGTCCCACGGAGGATGACGCTTTGCATAAATTGTCTCAAGATTTGATAAAGGGTCAGGTGGCGCGGTGTGAGGTTGATAGTGAAGCTCTCAAGCATCAGGTAAACTTTACGATGGGGCTTCTATACACCGTATTTCCCGTATTAATTCCCCATCCCGAAATAATTCCCCCCCGTTTAATTCCCCAGGGGGTTCGGGCCATTTGAAACAATAATTCCCCAGGGGAATTAAA
>JAQFZX010001625.1:0-26960 GCA_034682405.1 Hydroisotoma schaefferi | reverse complement strand
TCCTTGTTCTATTATAGACCCTCCTTGTTCTATTATAGACCCTCCTTGTTCTATTATAGACCCTCCTTGTTCTATTATAGACCCTCCTTGTTCTATTAAAGACCCACGTTCTAATAAAGACCCACGTTCTAATAAAGACCCGCGTTCTATTAGAAGCTTTACGGTATACACATTTTAAAACAATGTCTTTCCGTAAGTTTGTCCAGTTCCTACTTTCTTAATACAGTAGATAATATTTGCTCTCTTTTAAGTTAAAAGAAACACCGAACTACCGTATTTCCGGAAATTACTTCCCCCTGGGAATAACTCCCCTTACATTTCCTTGTTAAAAATTTGCCCTATCCTCTCCTATCTTGCCCATGTTAAAAGTATTTTCAATTTTGCCTTTGGAACAATAATTCCTCGGGAGGGGAGTAATTTCATGAAATACGGTGTATCTTGTACGGTGTACGGAAATCTTGGTGTTTTTCCACCGGACAGCCACAAACAGGAAATACACAAAATGACTTTTATGATAAGAAAGATAAGAAAAGATAAGATAAGAAAAGATAAGAAAGAGGTTCAAGAAAAAGGAACGTGTTTTTTTGGACTAAGCCGATTTGTACTACAGTTTTTTTTGACGTGATCCATGCTCCCATTTATTGGCCCTGTCATCTTCCTTTACTGGGAGGCTTTTGAAGATGAGAAACTGGGGGATTAGGTGGCCCAGAATGCTTAGAAATTTAGACATTCATACCGTAAAACTTTTAATTGATGCAACAGGGGGTCTCTATTTGTACAAGGGGCTTGAACGAACCGTTCTATTAGTAGTTTTACGGTAAATGTAGAGGAAAGGGATGAGCAGGACCAAATTAGATGACTATTTTTCAAGGATTAGGAAGATAAAGGTAAAGTTTAGTAGATTTGGAGTTTAGTGTAGGAATATAATAGCCTTGGGAGCTTCCAAGTGGATTTTTACAACTTATACAAAATTATTAGGGTTTTCATGACCTTGACCTTGACCTTGACCTTGACCTTTGCTAAAGAGGTTTGAGGAATTGAGAAACAGTTTCTAGTTAACTCTGGCAAAGGGGTTTTGAAACAGACAGAAACCTGAAGTAAAAAACCTGGTTGTGATACGCCAAAAACCCGGTTGTGATACCCCAAAAACCCGGTTGTGATACCCCAAAAACCCGGTTGTGATACCCCAAAAACCCGACACTTTCGATTCCGACTAAAACCCTACTATTATTGCGAAACCCTGAGCTGAGCATCCAAACTTTTCCTATCAAAATGAAAACCCCTAAACCCCTTAATGTATCCTTATTCGATGTTTAAAACCACGTTAAGTTAAGGAGCAGGTCCCTGGAAGAACTACGTGAGTCTTTTTAGGATGGAGGAAGAATATCCGGGCAACTGTCTGCATGTCTGTAGCCACCCGGGTATTCTGCCCATCCCGGGCAAAACAACGGCAGTAGACTTTTTCGAGGGAGGAAATAAAGAGTGAAAGGTTTGGTAACCAAAGTGTCAATTATTCCTCAACTCGTTCGTTCCCATCATCCTCCTCCCCTTTTACACTTTTTATGCATCAGATCTTCCACCAAAATCACCTTCCTTCCTTTCTCAATTTAAAAATAATCATGGGCTTTAGTCTCGACGGGATTTATACTTTTTACTAATAACCTAACTAAATTTAATAAGCTACGGGGCCTCTATTAAATTAAATTATGGAGATTGCTATAGGGTAAAGGAACAGGGGTACCATTTATTTAGACAGGAGAGAGTTTCAGAAAAAGGCTGCAATTCAGAGATTTGGGGTTGAATCTACGGTAATTAGATAGAAATAATAAATAATCCAGCAGAGTAGGTCGGAGGGATGAGGCTTTATAGACAGATTTAGAGCATAATTTAAATATTTTTTTTAAATGGAAGTTTAGAAGGGAGTACGGGGTTTTGGTTGGGATGGCTTAAAACATTGATGCAACCACTAGGGGGTACGAACGAGGGTACGTTTGTACCCCCTCCTCTATTCCCGATATACCCTGTCCTTTACATGCTAAGTAGACCCCGCTCAGTCACACCCCTTCCTATCCTTTAGTGCTATTTGTACCCCTGGTTCGTGGTTGCACCAGTGCAGTGGTTAAAAATGAGGGTTCCATTTAGTTAAGTGTGGCTATTTTAAAGGGCAGGAGCGTGGATAATGGAGACACTTAATGACCCAAACCACTCAACTTACTTTACTCTTCCTAACATCAACAACATCAGCAGAATTAATGGGCTTAAGAGAAAGCTCAAGAGAGCTCTTAAAAATACATCCAACCTTTGACCTCTGACCTAGCTCATCTTCCACTTTTAAAAATGGGTTTAATAAAAGCAGACTTTCAGTCCCACTGTTAGAATACAACTGACCTTTGACCCCAGCAACTTTGGGTTTCGTGAATTGTAAGTTTCTGGAGATGATGATAATAATTTGGTAAATGTTGCTGAAGAGTAGGAGATAAGCGCGTGTTGTTAAGTGCGACAACTGTAAGGATAAGGTAGTTAGTTTAGGGAATGGAGGAAGAGAGCTAGCACTCTGGTTTTATTTTATTGCCCGTTTTTATTACGTGCTATAAAAATAGAGATACACATCGTTGCCACTACAAACGGCGTATCCAACAACGCAACGTGGAATAATAATAATAAGGTTACCAGTTACGTACGACAAATGCTACTTTGTACGAGGGAGTTGTGGGGATTATTGAATTGAGAACAAGTGCTAGAAAATATATTAATAACCCAGGGGGGGGGGGGTTATTCCTTATTATTGTACTCTATTTAATTTATAAGGGTGGACTTCACTTAGGATAACCCACAATTGTAATTCAGATAACCCACAGAATCATCTGTGATAAAATTACGAACGAGTAGGTTGAAGAATTGTCAGGAAAGGTTTGTAAAAATACAGTCCAGGAGCTTTATAGCTAAAAAAACCCCCATAAAATCAGCAGAATAAAGCAGATTTTGGTGCATTTATTTGGTGGAAATATTACGTTAATAAATGTAAGGAAGACTTTGATAAGAAAAGGATGTGCAATTTGTCAAAAATGGGTAAAGAAGGGGCTTAAAAGTTAGGATGTGTCGGTCTAAGTCAGGATTTTTATATAAAAAAGAGTATTGGATGGTTTTTTTTATTGAGGAAGGAAAAACATTAAAAATAAACTTCCCTTCAACATCAACTTTGACAAGGGAATAAACTAAAATGTAAAATCAAACATAAAAATTGACTGACAGGGAAAGGATGAGGGATCCATTTTAATCTTTGGATAAACTACGATAACTCCTCGTCCAGACACCGCGGATTGTGTAGTACATAAAACAAAATAGGTTTTGAAGGATATTTAACATGGAAGAGATCATAGGCGCAGTCTAGGGGGTACTGGTTTTAAAATGTACCCACTGGAATCCCTATCCTTTACATGTTAAGCAGGTCCCGCTAATGCCACACCCCTTCATATCCTTTAATGGTATTTGTACCCCTCCGTTGTTGTTGCGTCTATGAGAGAGAGATACCCCTTTTAACATTCATGGGATAGGCGTGCGGCATAATTAACGAGAGCGGCATATGAGCTAGGCATTTGTTTAAATAATAGTACCCTAAATCTTCGCCCACATGCCGCAGCTTATATGTAAAAAAAATGATTTTTTGAAGCAAGTTTAACATGGGAAAGATACCCCTTTTAATATGTAAGGGATAGGCATGCGGAATGATTAACGAGGGCGGTGTGTGGACGAGGATTTAGGGTAGTTTTGGTTCAAGGAAGGAATTGTATAAATAGAGGGATTCTTGACCTTTAAAAAAAAGCTATTTGTGTTTAGAACTAATTAATTGGGTAGTAAGATTTGTCTTGTATTTTTGCTAGGAACAGTTTCCCTTCTAGGAGACTGGGTTTGTTTGGTAGGACTTTCCCTACCCGGATTGCACTTTGTTCGTGTTATTTCCAGTGGAATTCCCATCTAGAATGATCACGGATCCCGGACCGGGTATCGGGAATCTTTGGGTTATAGTGTAATAGATTTTGGAGGAGGTTGGGTGTGTGGAAAAGTGTCTAAAATGTCAAAGGACCATAATTTAGAGAGAGATAGGAGGATTCTTTGGGAAAGTTCTATGGGAATTTCAGTCTAGAAGAGGATTCTTTCAATAGCATCCACTTTCTCACCATTTCCTGTCGCGTTTTTTTACTCAGGGAAATAGACACCCTAAATCCTCGCCTGTGTGCCGCGGCTTGTGTGTAAACAGTTATTTTTTGAAGCATTTTATGCATGGGAAAGATACGCGTGCGGTGTAATTAACGAGAGCGGTATATGGGCGAGGATCTAGGGTAATGGTAATTTCCCTGAGAGGTGCTTTTTTTAATTTAGGGATGGGAAAGGGACTCAGGGAATTTATGTTTGGTTGGGAATTTAACTGGGGATACTTTTTTTTAAGGTATGATAATTTGTAAGAGGGGAATTATTTCTTTGGGGAATTAGTACATGGTAGCAGGGTTGAGTTTTAGTGGTTGGGGAATATATTTTGGGAAAAGTTTACTCTCTTTGTGAAATTTGTTGTATGAGGGAAAGTTTATTTGGGAACTGAAATTATTGTGGATTTAATATTTTTGTTTGAATGGGATTGGGATTTGTGGGAATTGATATAGATCTCAATTTCTCACGTAAGTTTATTTATGGAAATGGATTCTAGATTGGAAATGGGTTGGAAAAGGAGGAATTATCGAACGGAAGTGCCGGGTTGTTGGGTGGGTGGATGGATTTGGACCATTTAACATTAAAATATATTAAACATATAGGAGAGGGAGGAAACACACTACTACTGGCACCCATTTATCATATACTTACATATATTTAACAGGTTTACATCTACTACTACTACTACTACTACTACTACTACCACTACTATTAACTACTACTACTACTTCTAACTTCTACTAATACTAATACTACTACTACTTCTAACTTCTACTACTACTACTTCCACTTCTACTACTACTACTACTACTACTACTACTACTACTACTACTCCCACAACTACTTCTACTACTACTACTACGATTGCTTCTACTACTACTATTACAATTACTATTACTACAATTACAATTACTACTATTACAATTACTACTACTACTACTACTACTACTACCACTACTACTACTACTACTCCCACAACTACTTCTACTACTACTACTACTGTTATCACTACTACTACTATTATTTCTAGTAAGAGAACTTTTGCTGCTACCCGGATGTATAAATGGTATTGGGTTTTATTCTTCCCCAGCCGTACTAGAATTTCATGTGGATCGGGATTTAGAGTTAGAATTTCATCATATCCCGTTTTTATAATATTTTTAGTTAAAGTGAAGTTTCAATGGGTTTCCAATTTGTAAGGTTTACGTTACAAACGTCACTCGGATATTTATTTCGAATTGCGGTTGCATCGAATTGTGATAATTTGATATTTTAATGTTGCAGGGTCGTCACCTTCTTTTGTTGAATCTCAGAAAGGTAATATGGGGAAAAATGACGGCATCAAGAAAAAAAGGAATAATTAATAGATCTGCGGGAAGATAAAGATAGCAGCAATAATAGTAGAAGTAGTAGTAGTAGTAGTAGTAGATGTAGTAGTAGTAGTAGTAGTAGGAGAAAGTAGTAGTAGTTAGTGGTAGTAGCATTAGTAGTATTAGTAGTAGTGGTAGTAGTAGTAGTTGCAGGAGTAGGAGAAAGTAGTAGTAGTACAAGTCGTAGTGGTAGTAGTAGTAGTAGTAGCAGTAGTAGTAGATGTAGTAGCAGTAGTAGTAACAGAACAATCAATGGACGTAGCTATCCCTAGCTGTTGTTCTGTTCCTCTGTAGATAACAAATGGTAATAGAAGGGGGAATAATATTAAGTAAACGTCAAAAGCCCTGCTACCCGGGTGAGATACCCGGGTAGTAGTTAGTCTCCTTCTAAAAGGAGCAAGTAGGAGAAAATCTGTTGGGATGTCTAAAATGGCAATAAGGCCCGTCTCTGCTCCACTTTCTTGGCTCTTTCTCCATCCACCTTCCGTCCTAGATGAGTTCTTATACTTATGGTTTGCTAACAACAACAACGGACTACCCGGTGTAGATAGGTGATGCCCGGGTATCTATAAATACACAGGGTTTAAGAATATGGGGAAGTGGGAAGTGGATGCTCTGGAGTTGACAGTAACAGTCCACTTGTTCGGCCAGAAATAACGTTTAGCTTTTCCTCCTTAACGAATACTTTACTCTTTTCCTCTTAATATTGACACAACGGAGAGGATGACACCTTTAAACTTTAACACGCATTCAATCAACCTTTTAACAATAAAGGATGGGAACAGAGGTGGGGAGCAAAATATACGGGAAGAGTGGAATTTACATGCTAGAAATAGGAATAGCAATAATCCCAACTATTAATTAAGGAATGGTGTCAGTGTCAGAATTAACGTCTAGGTCATCCTCTAATACTTTATTTATCTACGGAAAACCCTTCAATACTTACTTTAACATTCTTAAAGGTTATTAAACCACTTATAAGGTCTTTAAACCACTTGTAAGGTCCTTAAACCACTTATAAGGTCTTTAAACCTCTTTAAGGTCCTTAAACTCCCTGTAAGGTCTTTAAACCTCTTTAAGGTCCTTAAACTCCCTGTAAGGTCCTTAAACCTCCTTTAAGGTCCTTAAACCTCCTTTTTGGTCCATAAACCACTTGTAAGGTCCTTAAACCTCCTGTAAGGTCTTTAAAACCTCTTTAAGGTCCTTAAAACCTCTGTAAGGTCCTTAAACTTCCTGTAAGGTCCTTAAACCTCCGTTTAGGTCCTAAACCTCCTGTAAGATTCTTTAACGCCCTGTTAGCTCTTTAAAACCTCTGTAAGGTCCTTTAACCCCTTTAAATGCCTTAAAACCTCTGTAAGATCCTTAAACCCCTTTGAGCTCCTTAAAACCTTGTAAAGTCCTTAAAACCTCCCCTTTACGGTCCATAAAACTCTTTAAGGTCCTCGTTTAAGGTACCGTATTTCCCGTTTTAATTCCTCCCCCGGAATAATTCCCCCTCCGGCTCCGGTTTAATTCCCCCCTACCTTTCCATGTTATAATTCCTATCTTGTCCATGTTAATAGAATTTCTAATTTTCCCTTCGAAGTAATAAAGCCCCAGGGGAATTAAAACAGGAAATACGGTATTTGAAATCCCATAATCCTGTCTGTTGATTCCAATCTTGTATAATTTCTCTAAAAACGCAATCCGTAGAGGAAAAAGTTTTGTCTTTTATAAAATTCGTCAACCTTTTTTGTTGGAATGAGAAAATAGGAGGTTGTTCCAGATTTTGTGACACCAAAAAACTGCGAAGCTATACTCACTTTTTACTCAGAGTCAGAGTCCTACTTTTATATTTTACTAAAATCCCAGGGTTTATTTTCTGATATTTGATGTCTGGAGTTGGGAGATTGATTGAACGGACAGCAAACAAAGTCGATTGATAAGTGGCAGGGCTTATCTGAAGGATCTTTACTTTTAATGGTTACTTTTTAGATCCTTAAATATTTATTTACTCTGTCGTTCCTTAAATAAAGTAAACTTTAAGCGGATTATTTACTAATCCACTTTCCAATAAAGTTTATCATCATTTAATCCGTTTAATCCATATTTAGAGAAAAACTCCAACTAACTGGAACTGGACAACTTTTTATTGACGTATTTTAACATGTTTTTAACTCAAATAGCTGGAATTTGTTCTGGGAATTCATTGTATTACCCTGAATCCCCGTGCATATTCCGCGGCTTATATAGGCAAAAAAAGAGGTTTTGCAGGATGTTGAACATGGGAAAGAAGCCCCTTTTAGCATGAAATGGATAGGCATGGGATGGATAGAAATGACATGTAAATGTAGTTGAAAGAGTAAATAGCAATTGGAATTTCAAAATGTGCTAAACTTACATTTAAATTATCCAGAGGAAAGTAGAGATTATAAATAAACCAATGGGGGGTTTCTCCATCAATATAATATTTCCAGATCTTCGGGGTTTTTATTTACAACTTTGGTTTAAAAATAGGGTACACTTTGTGCGGTTTTTAAGGATGAATTTAATCTTGAATCTTGTAGACTTTGGTTTGAGATGGTTAGAGATATGGTTAGATGGTTAGATGGTTAGGTTTGGTTGGGGATTTGGTAGGAACAAACACTTGACTTGATCAAACACTTGAAATCACTTGAGATACGAAGTAAGTTTACCCTTTTAATCCTCTTTTGATGGAACTGATGCTCACTTTTGTTTAGCCATAAAACCACATTTTGATCTCGTTTAATAAGATTTAATTATTGAATTGAATTGAATTAATTACTCAATTGTTTAGAGATTTCAGCTCAGGATTTCCTGCAAGAAATGAAAGGATTTAAATAAATAACTAGTGGATTAAAGTTTATGATGGGTACTTGAGGTTGAGCATGATCTTGTACGGAGTTTTACAGGGTTTCCGGCTAGTTATTGTGGGTTTTGTTAAATGTAGTTTGGATTAGCACCTTCCTCTGGGTTTCACTGTAGGATTAATCCGTTAATTTAATTATGAGGATGAGGATGAAGGCTTGCATGGGTTTTATTCACGATTTGTTTATGCTTTTTAATAGAGTTGATAACAATTTACACGTTGGATGGTAGGGGTTTTTGGGTATGAGATATAATTACTATTATTGGGTTTGACACCCCAGTAATTTGTTGAGTAATGCCTCGGTTTTATTAGATGGATTTGGGTATTTTTAAACACCTTTGCATGCGTTTCACTCACAGCCACTGCCACTTGTGTAGGTTTCATAGAATGGATGATATACCTTCCGTTTTGCTTACATAATTGTGGGTTTTATAGTCACACATCCTTCCTCCACTTTACACACATCCGGGCAAAGTTTTAAAAAGATTTACACTAATAGTACTCCGATTTAGCTTTACAATTTTGGTGGCACTAGTCGTCGGCCGTTGTTCTATGTTACTGTAGTAGTGGTAGTAGTAGTAGTAGTAGTAGTAGTAGTAGTAGTAGTAGTAGTAGTACTTGTTGTGGTAGTAGTAGTTGTTGTAGGTGAAGGGTTAGCAAAAGTAATACTTGGTTTGGGTTTTTTGAATGTGAAATGAGGAGGTAATTTAGGCTGGAGGACACCGAGGAGGAGGACAGAGAAAGTGGTCTGGAGAAAGTGATGTCGTATGGTGTTTGTGGGTGCAGACTGGTGGGAATCTACGCAGGAGCATGGCCCCCTTCCCCCCCCCCTCCCCCCGCAGAATGTACAACCAGTGAAACAGTTAAGGAGAATGTGGGGAAAGTACCCAGTATATTTTGTGGATGTGAAGGAACTCGGGGCTAAGGAGAGAGAGAGAGAGAGAGATCAGGTTCCTTCCCTACACAGTTGCTTCGTTGGAGGAATTGAGATGACGATAGAGTTAAAGAGATAGTGGAACTGCTGGGAGGGGGGAATAAGGGGGATTTATACATTTGAGGTTTTACAAGGTGGGGTTTATGGGATGGGGGATTATAGATGGGGGTTTAATGGAATGGTATTTTATGGGATGGGGTTTAACGGACTGGGATTTCGTGGGTTGGGGTCCCACGTGCTGCGGTTTTATGGATGGGGGTTTGATGGATTGGGGTTGTAAGGATGTGGTTTTATCTGGGGTTTTATAGGATATAGTTTTATCTGGGGTTTAATGGGATGGGTTATATGGATGAGGGTTTATGGAATGAGGGTTTATATAATGGGGGTAATCCGATGGGGGTTTATGGAATGAGTGTTTATGGAATGGGGTTTAATCTGATGGGGGTTTATGGAATGTGGTTTAATCTGATGGGGGTTTATGGAATGGGATTTAATCTGATGGGGGTTTATGGAATGGGATTTAATCTGATGGGGGTTTATGGAATGGGATTTAATCTGATGGGTGTTTATGGAATGGGATTTAATCTGATGGGGGTTTATGGAATGGGGTTTAATCTGATGGGGGTTTATGGAATGGGGGGACAGGCTGGCGGGTGGGGTTAGGTTAAGAGGTCTTTGGGGGTTTTTTACAATGAAGTTTTTAAGGACCGCAGCGTTTGTAAGATCTGGTATTAAAGGGATTTAAACAGCATAGCTTGCATAATCATTGGCAATGTTGGGGGTCCTGAATTTATCTTCAGAAACGCTCGAGTGCTATCTTTCCGACCTGTCCAACTATAAATCCCAAAGTTCTATTTTTATATAACTTACAAAGGGGCTTGAAACCCCACAAAAACGGTGAGTGGAAATAGGAATTTTTATATTTTTTTAAAAACCAAAAAGTAAGTGTGGAGTGTGGGAAGCCGGTGGAGGAGTTCCGTTGTGGTTTGGAGGAAGCTTTCGTAGTAAGTGAAAGTTGTGTGTAGATATGACAAAGTATGGAAATAGTGTTTGGAAGTAGTTGTCTGGAGGAATGGGATGGATGGATAGTATGTGGAAGGAAATATTATGGAAAGTTGGCAAGGGATTCCTCTTCTCCAATGGATCTTCTCTTCTATCAATGGGAACTTTCTCCAGAAAACTTTACCCCAAAGAGAAATATTGCAAGTTGGAATAAATGGTTATTTTTGGAGTAAACAGAACACAAAAGAGGAGCACATGTATCCAATAATCTCATTTACTTTTATGCCCATTTCAGCCCATCTTTTTTTAAAAAAAACACGTATTTCAGTTAGCGACGGAGGACACGTCGTCTACTACTACTAGGACTACTACTACTACTAATAATACTACTACTAATACTACCACTACTACTAATACTACCACTACTACTACTGCTACTACTACTACTGCCATCACTACTACTACTGCTACTACTACTACTGCCATCACTACTACTACTCCTACTACTACTACCACTTCTATTACTACTACTACTGCTACAACTACTACCGCAAAACGTTTAACAGAACGGCTTCTATTCCAAATTAGGTAGTATGCTCAACGCCTGAGACCTTTTGGTAATTTTAACTCTGCAGAGCTTTGTTGTATTATTGGTTTTAGGGTAGTCGACGAATTAACATTGGAGTGAAATGGCTCATGGCAGGGTTGCATGCATAATGTCAAATTTCTTAAAAGGCTAATGCGAACGGTAATGTACTCCCTGCAGGGTCAGTTTGAACCCGACCCTGCAGGGTCTATAGTGAAGTTATGCGCCCCTGCAGGAGCGCAATCGTTTTGTTCCTACTAGTTTTGCCAAAATGCCTCGATCGCATGTCTGTCAAATCTACTCCGTCAAAAAGAATTACGCCAAACTGTCTCCGAGGGAGTAATTTTGACGGAAAAATGATTCCTGTGTAGTAACTGTCCTTTACCAAAATGACTCCGTCAAAACGACCGGACACCCTTTTGCTAACTTGGCTAATGTAGATAATAATATTTTGGCGCTTGGACCGCTTTCTTGAACGTATAAAGGCCTCGGCCTATGCATCCTGTACTTTGGCGCATGAAGCATCTAACCTCAAACTGTTTTTGATTGCCAATGTAATGTGTTATGCAATTAAATCAGTTTATTGTATTAAATTTTAAATTTCTGGAGTATATTCCAAAGCCAAAAAATGCATAATGTTACCACCCAAACTTTTAGCTTCTGCGGAGAAATAAAACTTGAGACTGTTATTTATTTAATTTACAAGAGATCTACTCCCGAAATGTGTCTATCCTCCCAACTAGTGTACCGTATTGTCTCGAATAGGGGCCCGGACTTGTAATAAATTCTTAAGATTTTTGGGTGTCAAATTTAACAAGCAATTAAATGGGGCTGTGAGGTATTTAAATATTAATTATTTAAGGGGGGTCACTATTTGAGAAGGGCCACTATTCCAGAAGAATACGGTACTCTTTTGCTTAGGTAATAAAAAAAATAAAAAAATCGACATGACGACGTAATATAAAAATAGCAGTCAAGCAGTTGTCCTACACTTTCTAAAAACTTGTAATAAAATAAATGTAAATGTTTAAATTGGCCGAAGGATAAAGTTAAATTTTAGTTGACCAACCTGACCCAAAACTCGGGATACTTTTTGTCAAAATCTAGTGAGAGTTGAGGTGAGAGTTTAACTTATTCCTTGATTCTTTCAACCTGTTGTTTTATATCTCTTCTAATGCGGTTTATATGTGGGGGAGTATAGAATGTCGGAGTCGGAGTCTTCTTCGGTAGATTGGGAAGCGGCAGGTCCGTTTTTCAACATCCTAAATCAAGCCAATGCGGATATGGAAAGAAATCGGGAAAAGGCGGGGGATGAATTAGTATCCCGAGCGTTCCCCCCATCCTGGGAAAAAGCTATCGGCGTCGCTCTGCAATCTGCCGGAATTATCAGCGCCATTGATAGATGCTACCAATCACTTTTGGGTAAGGGGTTCTCGTGAGTTGGGTACTTCCCTGGGTTTTATGGGGTATTAGTGGGGTCGAAAAATTTCTTGGTCGTGGTTTTAACGGGGTATTTAGGGTCTTGCACCCGATAATACCCTGGGGTTTGGGAAGTTTTTGTAAGGGGTTCTCGTGAGCTGGGTACTTTCTAGGGTTTATTGGGGTTTGACGGGGTGTTAGGGTCTTGCACCCGATAATATCCCGGGGTCGGGTGGTAAGGGGTTAAAACCCGGGATTTATCGTTCCCTCGTCGTGATCTTAATGATGTGTAAGTAATGAGAGTGCTATTTCAGAACCAATGATGGAAGTCTTTGAACGGCACATGATTCCTCACATTCTGCCCAACGTCCTGGACCGCGTTTTGGGGCAGAAGCGGACCGCAGTTCTGTCGTCATTGTGCGATGGAAGGTTCAGCTGCGCCCTTCCCTGCAGATGCAGGCCGCACTGCCCTGGAGCTGCTCGCAAGCTGATAGAGCGGGCCGAGTCGGGGATGGATTGTGCAGCTATTGTACCCCATTGCTCTATCTACTTGGACCGGCCGGATGTCCCCCATGACCTCAACGAGTCGGGTGGACTGGCACCCCTGTTCAAAAACACATTCAACTTGGGTGGAGACTTCAATGATAGCTCTTCTCCAGGAAGACATAATACAGTTGAAGATGTACAATTTTATGAAGACCAACTGGGTGACTCCTTTCAATATGTCAGTTTGACCAGTCAGAGAGGGGAATCTTTTCAAAACTCTGGAAGTCCCCGGTCGGCAAATGGAAGTCTGAGAGAGGACCCTTTTCAAAACGCTGGAAGTCCCGGATCGGCCAATGGAAGTCGGAGAGGGGACCCTTTTCAAAACGCTGGAAGTCCCAGATCGACTAACGGAAGTTGCAGAGGGATGGATTGCGCAGCTATTGTACCCCATTCCTCTATCTACTCGGACCGGCCGGATGTGGAGTCGGGTAACCTGGCGCCCCAGTTCAGAAACACATCCAACTTGAGTGGAAACTTCAATGGTAGTCCTTCTCCAGGAAGACATAATGCAGTTGAAGATGTACAATTTTATGAAGACCAACTGGGTGACTCCTATCAAAATGTCAGTTTGACCAGTGAGAGAGGGGAATCTTTTCAAAACGCTGGAAGTCCCAGATCGGCCAATGGAAGTTGGAGAGGGGATGTGTCCCAAAACGCTGGAAGTCCCGGATCAACCAATGGAAGTTGGAGAGGGGATGTGCCCCAAAATGCTGGAACTCCCGGATCGACTAACGGAAGTCAAAGAGGGGACGGGTCCCCACAGTCTGGACATGACTCGTCTGGTGGTTGGGTCAAAGTATCTCCGGGAGGACTCAATTCCACCGCAGTTTCGGCAATTGGGTATTATAATAATCAAGAAGAGGACTCGTTCGAACACATCAGGTCGGCCAACCAAAGTGTGAAAGGGGATTCGTTCGAGCACGTTGAAATTGAACCTCCTAGGTCCCCCAATCAATGTCAGCGAGCGGTCTCACCCCAAAACGTTGGAAACGGACCTCCTAGTTCCCCCAATCAATGTCAGCGAGCGGTCTCACCCCAAAATGTTGGAAACGGACCTCCTAGTTCCCCCAATCAATGTCAGCGAGCGGTCTCACCACAAAATGCTGGAAACGGACCTCCTAGTTCCCTCAATCAAAGTCAGCGTGGAGACTCATTCCAAAATGCTGGAAACGGACCCCCTAGTTCCCCCAATCAAAGTCAGAGAGGAGACTCATTCCAAAATGCTGGAAACGGACCTCCTAGTTCCCCCAATCAAAGTCAGAGAGGAGACTCATTCCAAAACGCTGGAAACGGACCCACAGGTTCCCCACAGGCCGCATGTTCTCTTCAGCCAAGAGTAGAGTCGTTTGTAAATAATGGACCTCCTTCCCCCAATCAAATTCAAAGGGATGACCAAATAATTTACGACGATCAGGATCCAGCAGCAAGACAAGCGGAGTTTTACCGTCGACAACACCTTCGGATGGTAAGGGACCGTAACCGCCACCACCAGGGACTTATGCATGACGACCAAGGTAAAGTGATTTACAACCACGGATATTACTTCGACCCCGAAGAACAAGACCACACCATTTACGACCAGGAGGGTCACTTGATGAAGGAATATCTGGGAATCAGTTCAGAAGGGGAGGACGAGGACGACGTCTTTGTAGACAACGGCCAAAGATTACCCAACATCGCCCGGCTAACTCGCGACCCGGGCTTTAAAATACCCCGGAGAAGAGGTGAAGATAATGACGGTGGGTTCTACTACCCTGCACGACCATCACCCCAGAAACCAACAAGCAACGTTGCTGCCAATAAACTCAGATCTCGCCAAAACCCCACATCAACGAACTCCATGTTCCTCCCTAAGCCGATCTCTCGGCCCCTACCTCCACCCCGGAATCCTAAACCCGCAAATTCGGGCTCGGACCCCGTTCCCCCAACCCCGAATCCTAAACCCGCAAATTCGGGCTCATGCCCCATCCCGAATCCTAAACCGCAGGGATCGGGAAGTGCCCTCAAGTCCTGCATCAGAAAGGATGTGGATCCGAGCGACTGGGTGAAAAGACTGAGGCCTGTGGGTGGGGCTGGAGCAGCTGCACGCAGTGCTAAGGTCACCTTTGGTCGTGATCGGGAAGGGGGTGTGGTCGAATCTGTAATGAACCCACCCACCACACCCACTACCTCTTCTGGCCTGTCTCCTCCCAGGAAAGTCTAGGTAACCCCCTTTCATCCATTCCTTATCCTTCCGACAGTCTATTCTATTCCGAGATCTAATACTCCCTTCCTTTTATCTCATTTTCAGTTAATTGTTCTGAGTTGTTGGAGTTTGTGGAGCCAGTCCTGACCTTATCCTTCATCTTAAATCTACCCTGTCTAAATTATAGTTTAAAAACGCATTAAAACCCATATTTTGTAAACAATCTAACCCTATTTTGTGCAAATACAAATACGAGTAAATAAATACTGCAGACGCAGCTCGTTGATTGATATCCAAAAGGTAAAATTTACCCCATCTAAAGTTAATTTTTCATGGAAAAATCCTTCCAAAAAAACCAGTCAAACGGATGAAATGAAATGCAGCATAGATTGCCGTATCACGGACGGACTTCATTCTTTCGTTATTATCAGTCATTTTATTTATTTTAAGCTTACGAGCTTCGGTCAATAATAAATTCCTGTAATGTTTGTCTGTAAAAAAACTCGACATCCAAAAGGAATCAATCCATCACCATTTGTTATCTGCTCGAGCTAATTCTGTTCTGATTTATACCAAACATAACTCGGCAAATGTGTATAATCTCCGACGAATACTTTTATATTTTGAGGTTTAGGATATAAATTATAAAATTTACGACACTAAACTTTAATTAATTAAGCTGAAGTGAGTGTTCAGTTCAGGCGTATCGGATTCCCTACCTTTTGTACCACAATGTCTCGAATAATGACCCCTCTTAATTACTATTAATTACCACGTAAGCCTCCTTTAATCACATGTTAAAACTAGCCCTAAAAAACTGAAAAATTGATTAGTAGCCGGGGCTTCTATTTGGTCGAGATAAAGGGGTAGAAAAGGTGGGAGGGTTTGGTGGAGTATTTCTAATGAATTCAGAGGTCTGTAATATCCTTTCAAAAAGGGGACTACGGATCGTTGGATATAACAATTGGACTGAATAGATTAGATAACACGGACAGGATACATTATGAGAATGAGAACAGAAGGAGAATGAGATTGACCGAACAAGGCTTTTTTTGGACAATCTGCTCCATTATGAACAAATATTTTATGGACTTTTGAGTTGATACTTGAGCAGATTTACGACTGTATTTCCAGTTTTAATTCCCCTGTGGAATTATTGTTCTAAGTCAACCAAATGCATGTTTAAAGAATCCATGAGGATTATTTTTACTGTACTTTTGTTACATGTTTTACGTTAATTGATACTCAATTACAAAATACATCAGCATGGACGCATTTATCTGGACGTATGCAAGCTATTCTCCTGCAAACGACAAGATAACTACAGAAAACACTCGGTTGTTCAAGTATTTATAAAGTTTAATAATCATATTCATAATGATGGAATTCTGTTCATTGGGAAATGATAAGCAAAGAACAGGTCATGGATCTTATAAAAAGGCTGTAGGGATTGAGGAATAGTTCACATGCAGTTGTCCAGGCTAAGCTAACTTTCAACCCTGCACCAGCCAAATCAATTTGCCCATCCCTAAACCGTCTCATTTTTTTGAATACGGTTGAGATTTTGTTTCGAATCGTGAAATAATTTGGTCGTTTCGTTCATAATTTGAGAATAGGATCAGAGGTTGAGTGGTATTAAACTTGGAACTGGAGTTTTGGGACTTGAGAAAGTGTCAGCGTATTTGAAGCGTCAAGGAGGTTATTTTTGGGGACGGACTACGTTGAACGTCTTTTATTTGGATTCCACCTTTGACATTGGGATTCATTGCAATCGTTATCAAAATGGAGAACAGAACTGGTAAGTTGGATTCAAAAGTAGAATATTTTTAGTCCAAACAGCCTGAATCCCATCAGTATCCCTTTGCTTGTCTGCAAAAGACGGTCTGTGACCTTTGACACTGAAAGAGTCCCCTTTTATCAACAGTGCCCGTGGTCTATGGTTTATTTAACCCTTCAAAACCAATTTACGATTACTGTTCTTCTTAATAAGGGTCTTTTGAGGTTTTACTCACGATAAGGTGGTTTTAGGTGGATCGAAACAAGTATACTTTATTTTATTTATTTAATTGCAGTCAGCGTTCAAGAATTGGTAAAGATTATTGAAGATGACCCAGTAATTTTTGAGGATTGGAAGAGAGTTGCCCGTGCTTTTGGACTCGGCAATAAGGAAATAGCTCCATTAGAATTTGGATGGAATACGCGAACTCTGCCGGGTCATGAACTCATCACGGAAATCATATCATTCTGGCTCTCATCTCCAAAACCCTTAAAACCATCCACAGTTGGGGACTTGGTGGAAATTTTAACCCAAGAGAGGTTCAGATATATAGCAGGTTTGTAATGTCCCAACTTGAAGGTGTTGAGGTTATAAATTAAAAAGCTAAAATTGTAATAAATACATTATTTTTGAACAGATATTCTGGAGCGTGACTTTGGGCGATTAACTGTAATAATTCGTGAAATCAAGGAAGGGATTTTGTTTAATGTTCAAGAACCAGCCAACCTGTTTACTGGAAGGGAGGAAGAGTTAAAAAAACTACATAAAGCTGTACAACGAAATTCTGAAGGTTCTGTTACGGTTGTTTCCCATACAACTTCCGTTAGTGGATTAGGTGGAATCGGAAAGACGGAATTGGTCAGGAAATACGCTTCTAAACATGAACAGGATTATGATGGAAATATAATATGGATTAATGCAGAAACAAAAGAAACCCTTAAGGACTCTTTCATAGATTTAGCTACAGATAGTAAAGTAAAAGTTCCTATAAAGGACGGACATGGAAACGACAAAAGCATACAGGCTATTGTTAAGGATATTTATAGATTTTTTGCAAACCGGGTAGTCCTGTTTATTTTTGATAACGCTGATACAAAAGAGGATTTGACACCGTTTTTACCCAGTTCTTTAACAACCAAAGGGTGTAATAAACCGTATGTTTTAATTACGTCCAGAGACAGAGAGTGGGAACGGGGAGTGGAAGTTATAGAAATTGAGGAACTAACGTTAGAAGATGCGATGGAGTTTGTTAAAAAAGGGTTAGACAAAGATGATAAGTCACAAGATTCAGAAATAGAAGCTTTAGTCAACAAATTACAACGTTTTCCGTTAGCTATACAACAAGCAATTTCTTACATCGAAAACGAGAATGAAGAAAGGGAATATGGAGCTCTAGATTATGTAAAAGAATTCGATAAGAAAGCACACGAATTGCTTGACTATGGTGAGTTGAGGGGTAATTCTAATTGTTATGGTAAAACTACTTTTACAACTTGGAAAATAACAATTGATAAAATCAGAAATATCAAAGGTCGGCAGGGGATGTTGGCCATCAAGATTTTGGAAGTTATAGCTTATCTTGCACCTGAAAATATAAATAGGGAAATATTTTTTGCTTTAGCAGAAAGTAAAGAGGAAGAAGTAAGACCCGCAGTTCATTTACTGGTTAAATATTCTATGGTTAAAGGTGAACAGAAGCAAAGTATACTAAGTATTCATAGATTAGTCCAGGAAGTTACCAGATTAGAGATTAAAGGAAAACATGAACATGAGGAGACTCTGAAGGCAGCTTTTGAAATACTAAAAGATAACTATCCTTACTGTAGCATAAAATTAGAAGATTATGGTAAGAAACGACAATTAATGCCGCATTTAGAAGCTGTTTTATCACACATGGAGGGTTGGGGTACAGAACATCCTCTAAATTTACCACATATTCCAATATTACTTAGCACATTAATTATAATGGGTGAAGGATATTTCGATCAAGGCAATCCTGCAAGAACTGTTGAGTTGCTAGAAAAGGCTTTAATAATTGAGGAGAAATATTATGGTCCAGATCGTTTTGAAGTGGCCAGAACATTAGGTAACTTAGGAAACGCTTATGGGTCTTTAGGTGATCATGAAAAGGAAAAGGAGTTTCTGGAAAGAGCTTTAATAATTGAGGAGAAATATTATGGTCCAGATCATTTTGAAGTGGCCAGAACATTAGTTAACTTAGGAACCGCTCATGGGTCTTTAGGTGATCATGAAAAGGAAAAGGAGTTTCTGGAAAGAGCTTTAATAATTGAGGAGAAATATTATGGTCCAGATCATTTTGAAGTGGCCAGAACATTAGTTAACTTAGGAACCGCTCATGGGTCTTTAGGTGATCATGAAAAGAAAAAGGAGTTTCTGGAAAGAGCTTTAATAATTATGGAGAAATATTATGGTCCAGATCATTTTGAAGTGGCCATAACATTAGTTAACTTAGGAAATGCTTATGGGTCTTTAGGTGATCATGAAAGGAAAAAGGAGTTTCTGGAAAGAGCTTTAATTATTGAGGAGCAACATTCTGGTCCAGATAGTTTGGAAGTAGAGACAAGAAGAAAAAACTTAGTAAACGCTCATGAAAATATAGATAATCCTAATCAAAACTAGCAATAAAAACAGGAGAATGAGTTACTATTTACGCAATACCACTTTTCAAATGTAATGCTATTTAGAACGATGGAGAAAAGTCACTGACATACTTAATTACTGTAATAGTAGTCGGTAACTCTGGACTTTAGTGGGCAAACTTAGTCCCGTCCCGATTCCTTATAGACTTCTTCTTCATCAGTACCAAACTGAACTTCCAGCTTGACCACTGTTTTGTCCAGATTATATTATTTTCTAGACGTACATTATTTTTTAACAAGTTTGGTTTGAATAATTAGATTACTTTGGTTAAATAATAATTTGAGAGTAATATTAAAACTTTAACCTTATAAATAATGAAGTAATCAACATATATATTTCTAATGCTGAAGTACCGATTATGATTTACAAATAAAGTTACGTAAAAATGTAAAATAGTTGCTTTCTGCTTTACATTATCACACCCTACAAGCCAATTCTTCGTACTTTTACTTTGGATCAGTTGAAGAACTTTCGAGATAAGTTGGTCCATATTTGTTTTATAATTTAGTATTTAGAAACATAGGTGAATCCTTTCGAAACTTTGTTCCAGTCTTTAAGGAAGGAGAATGAAGTTCCGGAAGGGGAGGAGGATTCCAGAAATGGAAACTATTCTTGGACAACGTTATCCTCTATTTATGGCCAAGCTACTGTTTGTGCTTATCGAGATGATTATAAATGTAAACTGCGTCTTAGTCCAGGTACCGTAAGAGTAGTTATAGTCCTTCCTCTAAATTAGTCCTATATCTTACTCTGGTTAAGCGTTTTTTTCCAGTTAAAATGGAAAATACGGTAACTGCTTCCCGTTTAATGAAATTCCCCAGGGGCTTTATTATTTCCTTTCCTAGTATGTATGGCTGCAAGAAATATATGCAAGGGGATTGAGTCTCAATAATAAAATAAAGTAAATGCTGATTTATAAAATTTCAGACCTAGAAAATATTCTGAAGAATTCGAGGGACTTTGATGAGTTGGAATATTATTGGACCGCCTGGCCTAATGTCATGGGTCAAGGTAGAACTTGTTCAAAAATATTAATTACCGTATTTTCAGGATTAGTTCCCCCCGAAATAGTAATTAAAATACGGTAGGTAGTTTTTGGAAGGTTTAAAATAATTAAGGTACAATTGTTGTCTTTTGACCATCTCGGCCAAATAATATGGGGACTTGGTTGAGGAAGATAATGAATTTTTTAAAAGTTTGGGTAATTAACGCTTTAAAATAAATGCAGCGCTTTTGTGAATAAAATATCAAGATTATTAAGGTGGAGTTTTAATGATAAAACGCAATCAGGGATATGACAACGTTGGGGAGTTTATTGCCGAGGATTACAGCAACGAGAGCCCTGGTTGGACATTGGACCTTTTCCGAACTGCAAAAAGACATTGAGGATCTTATGGACCAGTTATGGCCCTTTTACATGACCCTTTATTCCTTCGTCAGGGTCAAACTTCAGGCGTTCTATGGAAATAAGTATTCTACCCTTTTTGAGGATGGCCAAGGGAGGGGGTTATATCCATGCACATATTTTAGGAAATATGTGGGCTCAGGTAAGGTTTGGGTGAAAGGTCAGAAGAATAACTAAAGTCAAGAGAGCTACAATAATACAAACTGTTCGTGTAGGATTGGACGAGCATTGAAAACATAACGAAACCTTATCCAAATGTAGAAAATGTGGATGTAACGAAGGCTATTAAAGATAAGGTAGACAGGCTAAATGTTTATGCAAATTATGTTGGAATATTTGCGTGTAAGATGGATTTTTTTAGAACTACACGGTTGAAAGTTTGGTGGAAGTTGCAAACGACTTTTTCAAAAGTATCGGACTTTTGCCGATGAACACTGGATTGGATTTTTGGATCGGAGCATTTTCGAAAGACCGAAAAATAACCGAGAAATGATTTGTCATGCAACTGCTTACGATTTGTGCTACAAAACTCAAAATAGCCCAGATGAAGGGGATTACAGGTAATAATTAAGCTCAAAAACTAAACTAGCCTACTATTTAAGGAAAAACTTTGCACGGAGTGACTCTAATGTAATATGCAGTTCAAAACTTAAAAACAAACGTGAAATAAGCAAGGGATATTTCAATTAACGAGGAAAAAGTAGATTGGTTGGGATTTGGTAAATTTGGAAAGTTCTCACACATCAGTATGGTTAGTTGTCGGAGGTAGACTGTTTTGGAATACTCATGTCTTTGCAGATTCGATTCACTTTCAGTGTTATGAACTTTATTTTCTTGCATAACCTATTAAGGAATTCTCAAAACGTTTTTCAAATGAAAGTTTTCTATCCGCATTCAAGTTATTTTTTTCTTTAAGGGTCTGGAGCGGATCCAGACTTAAAAAT
Organism: Hydroisotoma schaefferi; assembly: GCA_034682405.1. Classification (NCBI taxonomy): domain Eukaryota; kingdom Metazoa; phylum Arthropoda; class Collembola; order Entomobryomorpha; family Isotomidae; genus Hydroisotoma; species Hydroisotoma schaefferi. The sequence goes on along the minus strand of JAQFZX010001625.1, from coordinate 5,056 downwards.
TCTGTACATTCGTATCTCTTTATAATTTTTAGTTAAGCTATACTATCTATAAAAAATCGGGCGGGTATAAAAAGGCTCTGTTTCCTTCTCTCGTCGATCTTTGCGATTTCGACCACCGTTCCTGCAAAAGGAACAACAGAAGAAATACAAAGATCCATCTTTAAATCGAGCTACCTAATCGGTAGTCGGTATTCCTTAAAACCTTTATCCCTTCTACTATTCTATCTCTTTAATGCGTACGTACTACGTTCTCAATTTGATCAAATGTAATTGGTTACTTTAATTCTTCTCAAATAAATCGAAAATTTATTTCTCTAAAGCAAAATGAAAACCACTAATTTATTTTATTATTTCATAATGAAATACGATAAAAATTAGTATAACTTTCAGGATAAAAATGTGTGGCCAAGTGGATGGGGAGTATTTCGAAATAATCCACCACGAAATGGGTCACATAGAGTACTACATGCAATACTCCCATCTACCCTTCTCCTACCAGGAGGCAGCTAACCCGGGTTTTCATGAAGCGATTGGGGACACTATCGCATTAGCTGCATCAAGCCCCCGGCATTTTCACTGTGACCTTGGCATAGATCTTGGGAGGGATTTGGATTGCTCTAGAGTCAAGGGTCAAGGCTGTGAGGTCAAGATAGTAGTGACGGAGATTGACATTAATTCACTTTTTCGGAAGGCTTTGCTCAAGGTTTTGATAACGCATAGATCGGAAGTTTATTACAGGTTTTACTTCTGTTTTCGAAACTTAATTTCAGTTACCTCTAACGTCCTTTGCTTATTCGATGGTTATCTGGAAATAGCAAAAGGAAACGGGAAAGATAAGCCCAGAACAGTATAACGATCGGTGGTGGTGGGAGATAAGACGCGAAAGTCAGGGGATTGTGCCTCCCGGTCCACGACACTCGGGGGCTTTCGACCCCGTTGCCAAGTTCCACATTTTGTCAAATACAGAGTACATTAGGCAAGTGCACTTTAGGACGGATTAGGGGACGACCTTTCACCGTATAACATGCAAAAAGTGGGCTTCAACGGGCCGCTTAGTGAAACCCACCAAAAAATAGAGTGAAAAATCTACTTCCGGCTGAAAAAAAAACCAGTTGCACAAGTTTGCACGCTGATGAGTTATGCGGTTTCAAAGTGCGAACTTTTTTGCGCGACCAGGGCCGGCATTTAGTTAGTAAAAAACATACTAAAAAACATAAAAAAACATTAATTACATTTTCATCTGTAAACTTTTAAATATTAAACTGGGTGGTTCAGAGACTACCATTAACACCGAAAAGATAGGCAGGGGGTGTGGCTGAACTATTTTAACATGACAGGGATAGGGAATTTTTTATTTGGAATTTAGTTTCTTTTTCAACTCAGTAAGTTTTAATTATGATAAAATAAAATGAATTTTACTAGCTGCTTTCTCAATAAAATATTTGATTTAATGTTTTGGCCCAAATTGTTGAACATACTTACATCATCATTTAGTAATGTAGCTTCATTTTCAAGAACGACATTGACAACATAATTGCATTCATCAACATCATGTTCGCCCTCCGATTCAACCAAACTAGTTGGGATAACATGAGCAGACGACTCGAGTAACTGAATGACATTCTAGAACAGAAACACTATTTTAGAATACTTTTCAAATTTTGATTATCTTCGCTAGAGGAAAATATCGTTCGCTTACCCATGGTAGATTCTTCCGTGCTCGTGACTTTAGTCGTTTCATTAGTGAAACCGAAGACAGTATAGGATCGGACGTGTCAATAGCCCGCAGATACATGTCTGTCATATTAGCCACTCTAGAACGTCTTCTGGAATGATGGAGTCTGTCGTGTTTATACATTTTATTGCCAGATTCTCCAGCTTCTTCACCCAGTACCCCAACTGGGGGGATACTATTCAAAATGATCTCTTCTCCATGAATTAAAATTTTGTGAACGCTAACGGGCATTGGGAACCATTGGTACTTTTCTACATACCACTTCGCAAATGACATACAGAATACTCCAAAGCGACCTGCATGAACAGGGAGTTGGCAGTTTAAAGTTATTAAAATTGTTTGCAAATCTTGAATCAGTCTTAAATCGACTCCGAGAATTTGCGAAAACTTTTCAGGCTGCATAAAGGCTCGCGTTGCCGTGTTACCATCGTTGGATGTTCCACTGCCTCCGGGTTTAGGAAAGTCAACCCGAAGTCCCATCTCTTCTATAAGCTTTTGTTGAATTAATTCTTTGCGTTTCTTCATAGAAGCTTGTAGCACTTTTCCTCGAGCTTGCCATTTAGAAAATTCAATCCTGTATGAGATGTGAAGACAGAACTCTAAGCATCGTATCCATGCATGCAAGGGACTGATACCATACTTAAATCTATCAGGCTGAGGGGAGAACATTTCCTCAATGTTGTCGAGGTTATTAAAAGACGATGGTTTTGCCAAACAAATTGGACACGTTAAGCTGGATTTAACACCTACTATAGCAGACAACACTTTTCCGTCGATAATAGTCATGTTCATATTATATTTTATTTCAATAGTATGATTGTCCAACGGAACCACTATGTCTTTCAACCTTTCAATGTCCCATATTAAACCGGAGTTCTCATCCTGTATTAATTTGGTTGTTTCTTTTGTAAAAACAATGCTTAAGGGTCTACAATATCTAATTGACTGAGGAGTTTGATTGTACCAAAGCACTGTCTTATCCTCACTTATCAGCTGCAAAGGGACGATTGTCGTTGCAAAGAGGGAAGAGTCATCAAACTGATAGTTAGCTTTAAACATTTGTTTATAATTTGATTGGCCCGTACTACCATCAAATCCATACGAACATATAAGTGTAGCTTTTGAGGACTGAACTTGTCGTTGTTCATGGCTGCGTATAATCACGTCTTTCTGCATTTCGGATATTCTACGGGCTGTGTGTTCAAGTAAAGCATCCATAGGATATGAAGCTTCTGACTCCGTTACGTGAAGTAAATCTGCTGGAGGTCTGCAGTCTTCTTTAGCTATGAATACCTGACGGTAGGAAGGCTATAAATCTACCCCATGCGATTTTGCCCCTTCTCGTATGTGTTGGTATTGATCCTTTGTTAATTTAGAGTCCAAAATCAAAGCCAACGCTTCTTGAACACTATATGGAATAGGTTCGTTCTTTGGTCTGATACTTTCACGGTAAGCTTTAAGTACTTTGGCTGACCTCCCTGGGCTTTTATTGGTCAAAGAAAGAAGCTCACTAGTAGACTTTAATCCCGACTGTTTGGTTGACATTGCAACTGCTGAAAGTAGTTTGTTAGGTGACACTTTATCAAAGGATGAACTTAAAGCAACTACTCGGCGTGTTTGGGTGCTAGCTGAACTTCCAGCAGTTGGAGTTTGGGGAGACAAGGGTTGATCAAAAATAGGGGTTGAAAAAAATTCTAAGGGTAAAGTGAAGTTTTCGCTCAAGTAAGTTTCTGACAGACGGTCATAATTTCTGTAACAGGTTTTTAAAACTTTTGTAAGCTTATTGAACCATACTGGAGAGATCTCTTTAAGCCGCGTAGTTTGAATACTACTTAAAACATACGGTAGCTTGCTGCAAATAAACTCAAAACAAGCATCTTTTTTATATAGCTTATTTGCTAATCGGCAAGCTTCTACTATTTCCCGATATTGGCAAACTACAAAGGTTCTATCTGTTCCATTTTGGGAGTTGTCACTAGGTATTGTTTCCAAAGACTTATCACCCACAGCCAGTGACAACTGTAGGTCAGGTCGCTCTAAGGAAGGCAGGTCCGAGTTGTGATCAAAATTTCCACCGGCTTTATCTTTAAATTGATTCATTTTTTTTCGAATTGCCCAAATTCGATCCATCTGTACACTTTGCGGAATTCACGTGGAATGTTTCATCACGTCTTGACCTATAAGTTTCCAGATTTCTCACCGCTGGCCCCGCGACGGTTGAAGAAAAGTTATTAGTTTGTTCAGAAATTGAAGATATTTCCATGGGACGGACCGAGTTATCAGGGGAGTACAATTGCTGCATTTCCAGCAGATCATTCGTACTTTGAAGAGTTAACTCCAAAAAAGAGTTTGCTATTTCCTGAATAGAAAATAAATAAATGAGATTAATATAAAGTACTAACATATACGCAGCATTGAGACAGCAGCTGTTACTCAGTTTTTTAAAAGCCCTAATCAGGAATAAATATGATGATCCACCCCAAAAAAAAGCATACCTATAGCCTCACCTCCCCATACCTACTCGGTCTTTTGTGCGCACTCCGTTGAGCTAGAGTATGGAAGCTCTGTCACTCAAAAGACTTAAAAACACTCAACCTGTCGATTGTTTGTCCTACCCGAGAAGGGTTTCGGGATGGCGAGTACGCCGGGGTAAAATCCCCTTTGGTCAACCTTCCCTTCACCCGCTCCCTCCAGGCGTCCTGACCTGGGTCTGCCGTACCAATAGTTTCCCCACCACCCGGTGTAAGGCACTGCCATGTATATCCATGGTGCCAGGCCCTACACCTATCCGCCATGTATATCCATGGTCCCGGATAAATATCTAACAACTCTCAAGTCCATGCTTGCAGAATTATAACACGTCATTAAGTGATCTCTTATAAAACATCCTAATATCAAAAACTGGAAACGTATTTAATGCACATTTAATACTTTTACATGTGCAATATTCATCTCTTTGTCATCTGGCGCATTCAAATGTTTCATTTTACTAACAATAGTTACACTTTTTCATTTATCTACTTTAAAATATATGCATTTCGTATAAATATTTTCACTCTACTATTTTTAACTAACCCGCTTAAATTAGAAATCCCATAGTGAACGGTCCAAATTGGCTGGTGGTTGAGCTAAGTAAGTTTTTATAAAAAAGTTAACTTAAAATATAATAAAATATATGATGATCTAAGCAATTTTCAACTGTGTGTACCAAAATTATTCTGTAGTTAAGTGAGGCAACAGCTAACACAACGTTAAGCAATTCCATTTTCTAAACATTTAGAAATACCCTATCCCGTACATGTTAAAAGTTCCCTATCCAGT